>PVLD010011182.1:0-66580 GCA_004027595.1 Dinomys branickii
ACAGCTTGAATGAACTGGAGGGAAAATATATTTGAGTAGGTGGGAAGAGGATCTAAAAACTGTGTCAGGGAATAGTGGAGAAATGAATTTCCTCTTAAAATCTCTATGAAAGGAAAAGCTAATAGCTTCATCTTTGCCCCTTGCCCAAACACATGCAAACCACAATAATGACACAATTTCACTGGAAATGTGGAGGTGTCCGGTTTGGAATCTGCCCCACTGACCTCATAGTTGTACCTAGAACTATAACCATTTCCTCCAAAGACCAGGCCATTTCCTCCAAAGACCAACTACCCCTGTGGCCATTTCCTCCGAAGACCAGGACTTCACATACCCTGAACATTACCAGTTGCAGCCTCAGACCCTACATACACCTACTTTCCAGCAGCTCCCTCATTCCAGCAGAGAGATCCACTCAGGCACCCTGGCAATGAGGTACTTCACAAGGATTCCCAGTGAACTGCTCTACAGAATTCTAGACCCAGTATGAGGGTCCTGAAGGTCAACACAGGACAAACACATGCAGAAATCCTTCCAGGGTTAGGCACCTTCTGTAGGGATTCCAAGATGGTGCCACTGCGCTAGCAACCGGGGCAGAAGTTCTCAGGATCAGCTGCTGGGTAGCTATACAAAATCAAAAGTACATATAGGGTGAAAAAAATCAATGAATGAGCCTTTCAATAGGATAATCTGTAAAAACTATAGTAGGAGGTTTCTAGAATCTAGATGGTTCCAGTGTTGGAGATTTTAGCAAGAAACCCACTCACTGGCTTCCAAAGTAGCACGGAGCTATGAAAAGAAAGAATTCAAGCCAAGTCAATGGACATCTACTAGGACTTTCTAAAAGGCTGTCTGATCTTGTCTTGGCCTGGGTAAGCGAGTGCATAACAGAAAAGGGTAGGGAGATTATACAAAGGAGAAAAAGAAGGATGTGGAGCTTCATCCCTGCTGTTGTGAATTGAGCTCTGCTTCCAGCTAGGCCATCTCATGGCCCAGACCACTTGGTTTGGTCTAGGAAATGTATTCTGTCTCATCTTTCCTGGTGACACTTCCCATGAGAATTCACAGGATTGCGAGGCAAACTCATCTACTTCTGCCTCCCAAGACGGAAAGTACAGTCTGATCATGAATAAGTTGAGAGACCCAGCGGTGTCACATGGGTGGAAGTGGCCGGGCTGGGATCCACAACTTCTGACTCCTGACACCCCATAGATGCAGCAACCTCTCAAGACCAGACTTCCGCTGAAGTGTCTGGAACACATATACCTGCAGTATGGAGTGCAGGCAGGTCATGAGGGAACAAATAAAGGACACACTTATGTTCAACCATCACATCCCCAGTCACCTGCTTGGCAGGAAGGAGCTTATATAGTCCAGCTAAGCCTTTATAAGTATAATACCAGGAGTGCTTCCTGCACCTTACAGTCCAGTGACCTCTGCAGAGAGACAGCTGGAAAGGTCTCCAGTAGTCCCATTCCAAAGGGGCTTGGGAATGACAGCAGCGAGATGGCAGAATAGGAAGCCCCAGGCCTCATCCTTCCACTGAAACGAGCACTTAGCAGTGACATATGGCCCCAAACATCTCCACAGAACTGCAGAAAGAAGTAAAGGAACCATGACACCCACCAGGCATAGTGGCAAACACCTATAACCCTATAATCCTAGTACTCTTGGAGGGGGAGGTAAAAAGATTGCAAATCTGAGCTCAGCCTGAGCAGCTCAGCTACAGAGACCCTGTCTCAAAATAATAAATAAAAAGAGCACAGTGAGAAGGCCCTGGGTTCATAATCACAGCACTGGTTAAAAAAAAAAAAAAAGTCACAGTCCTCTCAGCAAGGTCAAAATCAAGAATGGTCACATTGAAATGTGTAAGAGAGGGCATTTCAGGTCAGCAGTGATAACTCTTTAGCTGGCACAGCTCAGTGAGGCTAAAAAGAAAAGTCTAACTTGTAGCTTCTTTTTGGAAAGGAGAGAGAAGAGTATAACATATATTCAGTGTTCCAGCTTCAGGGGATTAGCTATGGAAGGATTTTTGTCTCACCCAACTCTTTCAGTGCTGATGGGAGACCAGCATACTTTGGAAGCCCCGGGGCTGCCGGGTTCAAAAGACATCTCCATGGCTTATTTCAACACAGAGCACCACAGTCAGGTCCCAGAGGGAGCAAGAAACTAAAAACTACTAAGCTAAACCAAAGCTAAAACAAAAACAAAACTCTAAACAAAATCAATACACTTCTGTAATTGGGAAATTGTACATATAAGCTCAGAGAAGATACATCTCCAGCAAAACTTTGAAAGGCTCTCAGAACCTCTACCCATGCTGACTGATAAGTTTCCGCTGTATAAAAAAAAAAAAGTCTCAAGGACTGGGAGAGATGATTTTTTTTTTCTTCAAAGGCAAAAATCATAGCCAAAATAAAATAAGATAAAATAACAAGGCACATAGAGAAAACAAGGCCGCATAGCCCAGTTAAAAGAACTAAATTAATCTGCAGAAACTGACACTAAAACAGAGATCTACAAATTACCTGAAATAGAATTCAAAATAATCATCTTGTACTCATGTGCTACAAGAGGTAGAGGCAGACAACTAAATGACATCAGGATAATGATATCTGAACAAAGTGTGAATATCAACTATCAAAAACACAAAACAAAACAAAAAAATTTGGAGCTCAAGAATATAACTGAGTTTAAAAATTCATCGAAGGAGTTCAACAGCAGGCTTGATTAAAAAGAAGAAATCAGTGAACTCAAAATTAGGTCATTTGTGATTATCAGTTCAGATGAACAAATAGAAAATAAGAATATAGAAAAGTGAATGCACACTAAGGAATTTGAAGGACATTATTCAATGGAACAATCACTAATACACACACTATGGAAATCTTAGAAGGAGAGAAGAGAAAAAAAATAGAGTGGAGAGTTTATTTAAAGAAGTAATGGCTAAAACCTTCCTAAATCTAAAGAAAAGAAATCAATATCCAAATTCCTGAAGCTTAAATAACTCCAAGTAGGATGAACCCAAACAGGTCCACAGTGAGATATATAGCAATAAAAAGTCAAAGACAAGGAAAAAATCTTGAAAGTAGTAGGAAAAAAGTAACTCATCATGCATAAGGGAGGTTCTGTAAGATTATCAGATTTCTCAGCAGAAACATTAAAATGATATGTTCAAAAGGTTGAAAGGAAAAACATGCCAACCAAGATTACTTTATCTGGCAACACTGTCCTTCAGAACTGAAGAGGAAATATAGATCTTCCCAGATAAACAAGCTTGAGGGAGTTCACCACTATCAAATCGGCCTTAGAGGAGATGCTGAAGACTGAAATGAAAGGACATACTAGAGTGTAATCTGAACACTTATAAAAATAAAGAGCTCTCTGGTAAAAATAAGTATATAGATAAATACAGAATCCTATCATACTATAGTAATGAGTCACTCTAATTCTAGAAGAGAAATTTAAACTTAAATGTATAAAAATAATATAACTATGAAACTATGTTAATTGACACAAAATATTAAAAATATGTAATTTGTGATACCAATAACAAACTATGCAGGTGTAAAGGAAGAGAGAATTTGTATATAATTGACAGTGACTGTCAAATTTAAAATACATTGTTCTAACTATAAAATATTTTATGTAATAACCACTTTCACCATAAATACCTCTAGAAGTTGCACAAAAAAAAGAAATTAAAGTATGACACATTAAAACAATCAACAAAGCACAAAGGAAGGCATCACAAGAGGAAAAAGACAAAATAACCACACAACATATAGAACGGTTAGCGAAATGGTAATGGTAAACCCTTCTCTGCCAGTAATTAGTTTCAATGTAAATGGATTAAACTCTGCAATCAAAAGGTCTAATGGGTTAAGACACAAGATGCAAATATATATATGTAGTCTCAAGAGACTCACTTTAGATGTAAGGGCATGCATATACTGAAAATTAAAGAATGACAAAAAAATATATTCTATTAAGTGATAAATAAAGAAAAAGACAAAGGTGGCTATAATGTTAGATAAAAATAGACATTAAGCCAGAAACTATCTCAAAAGAAAAAGAAGGGCATTGTGAAATGAAATGAGGGTCGATTCAATCAGGAAGTTATGACGATTATAAATATACATGAAGCTGATAGCAGAGCACCCAAATATATGAAGTAAACAATGACAGAACTGAAAGGAAAAATAGACACTAACACAATAATGAGTGAAGATCTCAATATCTCACTTTTGATAATGAATAGATCAACTAGACAGAAGATCAATAAGGAGAAATAGGACCTGAATAACACTTTAGACCAATGAAACTAACAAGCAGGTACAGCACACTCCATCCTACAACAGAAGTAGACACATTTTTCTCAAGTGCACACAGAAAATTTCTGGGCCAGATTAAGCATTAGGCTGCCAAAAAAAAAGTCTTAACAACTTAACAAGAAAATTGAAACATGCCAAATGTCTTTACCAACCACAACTGTAGGGGAGGTTGGCAAAGGAATAGATTTAATACAGGACACATAATTTATAGGATTATTTTATACTATTCACCTAAAAAGTCAAATGCAGAGAAGCACAAGAGATCTGTCTGTGCTACAGACACAAAGAACCCAACTGAGGCCCCGGACCCCATAGCACTGTCCCGCCTGAGTCCAGCTAAAAGCCTGGAGCCCACAGCAATGTCCTCCAGGAGTCCACCTGGAGGCCGAGAGCCTGGACCTGCACGGGGAAGGCGCACAGGTCCATGGTGGAAGCTAGAAAGTCTCCTCTGGCGCACAGGTCCATGGTGGAAGCTAGAAAGTCTCCTCTGGCGGAATGAAGGATCTGTTCCAGCAGGCTCAGGGATCTGCACTGGAGCCAGGAAGCGATGCTCAAGGAGAAGAACAGAGCTTCCCCAAAGAGCAGCAGCCATCCCCGGTGACAGCGAGGACCCAAGCTCCTCCAACCACGAGAACAGAGGAACAGCTTTCCTATCAGAAAAACTGGCCTCAGCAACCTTCTCCAGGAAAGTCAACAGCATGCAATCTTCCTTCCCGTTCTCCTTTTGCATCATTTTCACAACAACCCTCCCAGGTAGGTCTTCCACATCCAAAAGCATGCTGACTCAGTTCAGCTGGGTGATCCCACTCATGTTGACCATTACAGTTCACCACAACAGTGGAATAAAACTATAAGAAAAATTGAAAAATTCAAAAAACATGGAAATTAAACACTACCCTCTTGAACAACCAATGGCTGAAACAAAAACTCATACGGGAAATTAGAAAGTACCCTGAGACAAATGAAAATGAAAGCACGCCATACTTGTATAGAATGCAGCAAAAAAAGGAAGCTTACAGCAGTACATTATATTTACATTTTTAAAAAACTCAAAGCAACAATCCACAACTCAACTTTATACTTAAACAATTAAATTAAGAACAAATGAAACCCAAAATTATCATTAGGAAAGAAATAATAAAGATTGGAGTAGAAGCCAGCCACATGGGTGTGCGCCTGTAATTCCAGCACTCAGGAGGCTGAGGGGGGGGGGTCGCCACGGGTTCGAGGCCGGCCCGGACCAAGCGGTACGTTCGAGCCCAGCCTGAACTACATAGTGAGACTTTATCTCAAAAGGAAAAAGATTAAATTAAAGCAGAAATAGAAAATAGTAAAACAATAGAAAAATCAATGCAACGAGGAGTTGATCTCTTTAAAGATTAATAAAATTGACAAACCCTTTGCTAGACGAGCTGAGGAAAAAAGATAACTCAGATAGAAACAAAATATGAAAAAGAAAACATTATAACTGACATCACAGAAATGAAAATGATCTTAAGAGACTAATATGAATAATTATAGGCCGACAAATTGAATAACCTAGAAGAAATGGCTAAATTCCCAAAAACATATAATGACCTAAGACTGAATCATGAAGAAGTAAATAATCTGAACAGACTTATAACTAATATAGAGATTGAATCAGTCAGTAATCAAAAACCTTTCAACAAAGCCAGGACCAGCTGGCTTCACTGGAGAATTCTACAAAACATTTAAAGAAGAATTAACACTAATCCTTTCCAAACTCTTACCAACAAATGAAGAAAATGGAAGACTTCCAAAAATCATTTTATAAAGCCAGCATTACCCTGATACCAAAATCAGATACAAATACTATAGGAAAGCTACAGACAAATATTCTTGATAAATATTGATGAAAATTCTTCAACGAATTATTAGCAAATCAAATTAACAGCACCTTTAAAGGATTCTACACCACGGCCAAATGGGATTTATGCCTGGAATGCAAAGATGGTTCAACATGTGAAAATCAACCTCAGTATAACATTTTAATAATATAATCACAACAGTAAAGTCTACATGTGAAAAGGCCACAGCTAACATCGTATCTAACAGTTGAAAATTGAAAGCTTCCCCTATAAAGTCAAGAATAAGGCAGGCCCTCTCTCACCACTTCTAGTCAATATAATCCTGGAAGTTCTAACCAAGGGACAAGGAAAATAAATAAAACTCATCCAAATTGGAGAAGAAAAAGTAACATTACTTTTCTTTGCAGAAAACAAGATCGTATATATAGAAAACTCTAAACATTACCCAAACACAACTTGTTAGAATTAATAAATTCAGTAAGTTTGCTAGACTCAAAATCAACACAAAAATCAGTTGTGTGGTATACACAAATGACTATCTGCAAAGAGAATAAGAAATCAACTCCATTGACATTAGCATTAAAAGTATAACACCTCCAACAAATTATGTTGGAAAACTGGATATTCATAGGCAAAAAACAGTTAGATCTTGAACTTGTACCGCATATGGCAATTAACTAAAGATGGATTAAATACCTAACAGTAAGATCTGAAACTATCAAGTTCCTAGAAGAAAACAGAAGAAAGCTTCCCAACATGGGATTTGGCAATGATTTCATAATCACAAGCACAGACAAAAAAAATAGAAAACTAGGACTACATCAAAAAAATCTGCAGAGCAAAGGAAACAGTCAACAAAGTGAAATGGCAATCTACAGAACAAGAGAAAATATTTGCAAACCATGTATTTGGTAAAGGGTTAGTCTCAAGAATACATAAGAGCTCCTACAACCCAACAACAGAAATAACCTGCTTAAAAACAAGCAAAGGACTTGAATAGATATTTCTCCAAAGAAGGTATGTTGAATGGCTAACATTCATATGAAAAGATGCTCGCTCAACATCACTAATAAGGAAATACAAATAAAACCAATATGAGATATTACCTTGTATCTATGAGGATGGCCATTATGCAAAAAATTCTTGAGTGCTGGTGACGATGTGGACAAAGTAAAGCCCTTATGCACAGCTGGTAGGAACATAAAATGGTGCAACTGCTATGGAAAACAATAGGGAAAGTTCTTACATTTTTTAAAAAACAGAGTATTTACATGATTCAGCAATTCCATTTCTGGGTAAACATCCAAGAGAATTGGAAATAGGATCTCTAATATATATTGCATACCAGTATTCACTGCAGCATTACGCACAGTAGCCAAAAGGTTAGAGCAACTGAAATGTCCACTCACGAATAGATGGATAAAGAAAACACGGTAGATACATACACTGGAATATAACTCAGTCTATTTTTTTAGAAAAGGAAATCTTTCACATGGTACAACAGGGGAAAGCCTTGAGGATATTAACCTAAGTGCAATAAACCAGTCACGAAAAGAAATAGTGTAGCGTGCACCTTATAAGAGGTTATCTGCACAGTCTGACTCAGAAGTAGAAAGTAGAATCATGGCTGCCAGGGGCTGGGGTACAAGGCAAAGGACAGTTGCTGTTCCACAGAAAGTGTTTCAGTTTTGTAGGATGAAAAAGTTCTAGAGATTTGTTCCACAAAACGGCATACATAGTTAACACTACTACACCATATACTTAAGGGTTAAGATGGTGAATTTCATGTCTTTTGCTTTTCACCACAGCAAGAAGGGGAGGAGCTTGGATGTTGGGTCAAATTTATACAGACAGCAGTATGAGGAGTACAACAGGACAATAATTAGTTGGAAGCTGGGTGTGGTGGCACATACCTATAATCCCAGTACTCTGGAGGCTGAGGCAGGAGGATCGCCATGAGTTCTAGGCCAGCCTAGGCTACATAGTGAGTTCAAGACCAGCCTGAACTACATAGCAAGACCCTGTCTCAAAACACAAAACAAAAATCAGTTGGAAATTTTAATTCACCCCTTTTCAACTAAAGAGGAAAAACAAAAAACTTGCCCCCCTCCCTCCACATGCTCAGACAGGTCTTTCCAATCACTCTGATCTGCTCCATTTTTTTTCAAGAACGTGTGTCCCCATCCTATTTAAGTTTATATATTTACTTACGTATCTGTTGATTGCCTGCAAATCATCAGACTTGCAAGCCCCTCCCCCCAGTGCAGGAACTTGTTTTCTTTCTCGCTTATTTATTACTGAAGCCTCTTAGTCTAGAAGAATGTGTGGCCCCTAGCAGACGCCCAGGAAACATCTGATGAATGAAGAAGGAAATGTGGGAGTGGGAGAGTCTGCAGGGCATCTGAAATCTAGGCCTCTCTGCCCTCCATTCTTCAGTCTTCTTGGTAAGACAAGAGGAGGAAGAGGAAGTCAAGATGCTAGAAGGAGCAGAGTCTTTCCACTGCGTCAGTGAAACAATCAGAGCAGTTCTTGAAGCATGAA
Source organism: Dinomys branickii (assembly GCA_004027595.1). Classification (NCBI taxonomy): domain Eukaryota; kingdom Metazoa; phylum Chordata; class Mammalia; order Rodentia; family Dinomyidae; genus Dinomys; species Dinomys branickii. The sequence goes on from PVLD010011182.1 coordinate 8,705, forward strand.
GGACAGGGAAAACACATCAACTTTGCTGTATCTGTCCCTAGGCATGGGGGGGTCAGCAAAAGAATAGAGACTATGTCAGTCCCATGTGTCTGTTTTACCTTAAGGCTGCTGAATCAAGACTCTAGCTGGAACACTCTAAGGCAGCAATGGTGAACCTTTAAGAACTTTCAATGATAACAAACAGCTCACTGCAGCATGCGTGCCACAGCTTCACCACAGCTTCTAAGACCTTCAGTTCCTCCCACGTTTTAAATCCAGGTGACTACATCTCCAACTTTACTGCATGTAAGAATCATCTGGCACTCGGGTGGTCTGGGTGGGGCCTGAGCACCTGTACTTTTAACAAGCTTCCCGGTAATACTGATACAAAGAGTTGCTTACAATCCCTGGTTCTCACCTTGTAGCACAAATCACAGCTCCAGACCAATTAAATTAGACCCGCTACCAGTAGGACCCTAGCAATGATGTGGCCAAAGTTGAAATCCCACACTCAGTGTGTTTCTCTGAGGTTGTTAACTCACATGTAAGGAGAGTTACTGTTCGGAGCCCTCAGTTCTTGTCCAGTCATAGTGTTCTTCCTCACAGCCTCAGCACCGCTGAGACTTTCCTCCTGCTGCTCACAATTGCTGAGACCCCTGTACTCACACCGCCTGCCTGGATCTCAGAAAGGACTCTGAAGACTCTCTGGCAGCTGGGAAAATCTTTCCTATTTTTCTTTAACCTCTGACTTCGATTTCTCACTTCTCTTTCCAGCTGGTAGAGAGTTGTCATCCCCTTTCATTATAGTAGAACAATCAAGGAATGAATTTGCTCCCGGGAAACATTTGGCAATATCTGGAGACATTTTTGATTGTCGTAACTCAAAAGGGGATGAGGAAGGGTGTGCTGCTGGCAACTGGAGGCTGCTGAACATTCCACAATGCAAGGCACTGGGGTTCTGCAAGGGTGGAGCACAGAACAGGCTGCAGTGGGGGCCTCATGCTGCATCCAGAACCTCTGCCTCCTCTCAGCCTGCAAGTGGGGAGAGCCTCTCCCTGTCTTGCCCCCTTTGGTCCTCCTGCTCATCCAGACTGGGTGAATTTCTTCTCTGGAGCCAGCTGATCTCACCCAGCATCTTAATTTTCATGGAGTCTTCCCCTACCATTCAGTAGACCTTTACAGTTTCTAAAACCTGTCTATGCTCAGGATTCAGATTCTTCCTCATGAACTTCCTAAATCCCACGGAAACCAGAGATGTGGCCAGACACTCTGAAAGAGGTAAGCAGATCCCTAACCTGGCCAGCTGGAGAGTATGACCTGGTTTCAAAGTGCCTTCATGCCTTCATCTCAGCCAAGACAGCCTGCTGTACTTGTCCTGGGAATTTGCTACGTGCCAGGCCCTACCTAAGTAGGCTGTGTCTCATGAAATCTTCCCAATAAGCCTGGGAGGTAGGGACCCTTGTTATTCCACATACAAATGGACAAACGAGGCACAGAGACCGAGGAAGTTATGCAAAGTCACACAGCTAGAAAGTAGCAGAGTGAAATATGAATCCAGGTAGTTTGGATCTATCTAGCACCAACAGGTCTTAATGCAGGTTCCTTGCGCATTTCACAGGACAACAGGCCAGACCAACACGGCTTCTGTTTTACAGATGGAAACCAACAAAATAACCTGCCCAAATCACTCAGCTAATGAATAGTGCATTTGGAATTCAAATCCATGACAGACTTGAAAGTCCATGCTTGGGTCAAGGAAGGAAATGTCTTCTTAAAAGACACATCATTCCCTCACTGATCTATCTAAACACACATACGTCCTCATCCTTCCATCTATTCATCCATTTGTCATGCAGTCAACACACATATACCTCTTATGAACCAGGCCTGTGCTCTGTGTGGAGGATCCAGACAGATATCTGTCGTGAGCCCTTGGCTCAGATCACATCAGCTCTACTCTGCAACTCTCAATATAACGGGTGGCTGTAGTGCAGGCTAGTGGGTGGGCTGAAGAGGAAAGAGATGGCAGAGAGTAGGAGGATGGGAAGTCCATTACAGTTGTCCTCTGGGGAACTGAGAACATAAGGGGAAGAGGGCTGGGAAACACCAAGCAGGAACTACTCACGCCCTCAGGTGGCCACCTGGGTCAGATGTCCCTGGCACACATTCACCTGCCTGCTCCCCCAGTGCCCTGTTTTCCCCCATCTCTCTTTTCCCTAGTTTGCTCAGAACTCCTGATTCCTAAACACAACTTGGGGAGAAGCTAGATGGGGCTATGCACTCCCCAATGGGTAAATGCAAAGATGGCATTCCAACTTAGCACCCCAAGGTCCTGGAGAGAAACCAAATGGTGACTGTCGGGAACACGTCAGAACTGTCAAAAGCAGACACAATCAGCCAAGTAAATTGTGAAGCTACAGTCACAGTTCTATTTGTTCTGTGAGAATGAGCATCTCACTTTTTTTTTCCTTTTTGCTCTTTTTTTTTTGGGTGCAGACAGCAAATAAAAACAAGAGGCCTTGTGAGCACTTCATTTCTGTTAAAACAAAACCAAACATCCATCACCACCCACCTCTGGGTCTCAGTTCCTAGCCCAAGTCCTCTTCTATTCAGTAAACACTCAGAAAGTCTTACAAAAGGAAAGGGTGGGTAAATTATCAGAAATGACTGAGACCCAGCACCTGCCCTTGACCATCCTATATCCAGTTAACAGAATTAGAATATAAAGCCAGACGATACCCAATGAAGCAGGAGAGAATTCAAAGCAACTAATCCTCAGATGGCAGAATCAGAGATGGTTTCTTGGCAGAGGTAACATCTGCAACAGGCCTTGGAAAATTAGTAAAATGTCACTAATGGAAAAGGAAAGGAAAGAATCTATTGAGATAGGCATAAGGTATAAATGTACAGAACCTGGGGTGGGTAGAGAAAAGGATTCAGAATAAGACAGACTTTGGAAATTAAATCTCCATTCCATGCAGAAGTGCTGGGACAGTTGATCCTTGCTGCTGAGCCAGGTACTTGGGGTCTCCCAGCTTAGAGGTAAATTCAGCCCCTAGCTGTACCTTCAGGCACACACAGGTAGGCTGTGCCTAGATGGTGCAAACACACCTCCCATCAGCCATGCACATGCATGCATATGTGCTGGTGGAAATCTGACCAGCCTCTCTGCAGAAGCCCTGCAGCACCCTCACTGTTCACCAAAATAGCATCACACAATTTAGGTCAGGAAATAAGGACTATGTTATTATTACTAGTTACCGGTAAATTTATTTAATAAGAATGTCATATCCAATTGGGTGCTTGGTAGGAACTGTCAGCAGGAGGAATGTAATCACACTAGCTGGAGAAGCTCCAGGCCCTGCTTCCTGCACACCTCTACCCAGCCACAGGGAGAGGGACTGTCCCCAACCCCGCATCACCTAAAGGGCGTTTCCTTCTGCAAGGCCATGGTGCTTTGGCCCTGAACATCCAGACTAACGGTGCTCCTGTTCAGGCCCAAAGAGAGGCTCTTGAAGGTTCCCTAAGTGGCTCCGTCAATGGCCCAACACCCAGTGATGTTCAGAGGGGAGAAGGACCCAGACCCCCACTCCAGATCCACATAAAGTCCAGCAGAAATCACAGTAGACAATAGGAATACTGAGAGTTCATTTTGCCCTGGGCCCTGATCCCAAACCACTCTGGTTACGCGCCGCAGTACGCAGCCTGCAAATAAGCCCTTTCCTGATGGCCCGTCCTTCCCCGACTCCTCCGCTGGTGTTTCCCAGACCACGTCCAAAATAAACTGCTTCCACTGGAGTCCTTGTTTCAGGCCAGTCTCAGGAAAGCACAACCTGGGACACTCCCTCTGTCTAATCTCCCAGGAATCCCCAATTCATTCCCAGGAAGATAAAGCTGAGCTCTGACCACAGGCCCCAGGCTCAGGACCTGCTTCTTACGGTTGGCTGAGTGCTGAAATGAACCGTCTCTCCTTAGCTGGGTGAGAAGGACATCAAGGGTCCTTGGCTGGGGCAAAACCAAGGATACGTGAGGGCACGTAACTGTGGCATTCCAAGCATCATGGCCCTGACCATCTGGGCAGTACATTCAGGAACATGAAGGATGCTAAACTCCAGCTCTGCTTCAGCAACTGCACTGCACAGAGTAACCAAGAGTCCTGAGCCCGCATTCCCTTGTAACAGTAGCTCAATCTCTGGACAAGGGAGGTAGCGGGGCTGGGAGGCCATACTCCACTGCAAGGAGGGAGAGGAGCAAAGGAGAACTATGATTCCAGCTGTGGGAGGGAGCACCTCGAGCGAGGACGCCTTCTTGGTAATCAGATGGAAGGAAGGAAGATGGAGGGCCAGGGTACAGGGGCAGGAGAAGGCACAGCAAACAGACAAAGATGCAGAGAGAGACGGGCAGGAGAGGGAGACACGGAGACGAGGGCACGCAGAGACAGACAGGTGGAAATACAGGATGACAAAGGCAGGGAAAATCCAGGGATTCAAAGAAGACAAGGCAGTGAGAGAGATGGCCAGACAGAAGAAGAGGCACAGAGAGGCTGCAGGAGGGAGAGGGAGGAGAAGAGGAAGGAAACAGAGACACAGAAAAGTGGCGGACAGAGCAGGGGCAGACGTGCACAGGGGCCAAACCAGGGGCAGTGAAGGGCAGCAACGGAACGACACAGAGGAAAACACGAGAAGCCACGGGCGCTCGCGAGACCCCGGACAAAGGCTCTGTCAGCATCGCCAGATGTCCGGAGCCCCATGTGAGTTACACGGGGAGAAATGAGGAGGAGTGACCGCGTCCCGAGTGTTTCAGGCGCTCCGCTTTAAATGGAAGGACAGGGCCAGAGGATAGTCCGAGGTCCAAACAGAGCCCCACACCAGTCTTTCCATCTTGAATTTGCTTTAATTTAAGGAGGCACCAGAAAGAAAGATGAAAGGGGAGGAGTAAGGTGAGAGGAGAGGTGCACCCAGAGGAGAGGCAGAAGGAGAGTCCTGGGGCCTGGGCGCCGGGACCTGGAGGAAGAAGCCCCCCTCTTCCCTGCAGAATGGGCGAGAAGGAGCAACGGCCACAGGCACAGGAAACTGCAAGTAGGGGCAGAGTATAGAGAGGTCTGTTTTTTTGGAGGTGCTACAGATCGAACCCGGGGCCTTGGGCATACGTTCTACTACTGAACCCTGAAGCCCACTCTCGATGGCCCACGTCCTCAGTGAGGTACCCATGAGGCCATCCCGGGGTGGGATTGGGGATCTGCATCTTGGAATGACCACTCAAGAGGATTCAGACAGGGAGCTTCACAGGTGGCTGGCAGAAAAGATGATAACATGCGCTGTGCTGTGTTTAGGTCAGGGAGAGGCCCAGCAGCACAGGATTCACAGCCCAAGTGGTAGGTCAAGGCAGGCCAAGGCCTGTCTGCAGGATGGACCTGGGCCAGAGGGCACAGAGCAGGGCAGGAGAGGGACTAGAGGTAAGTATACTAACAGGACAATTGTTAAAAGGTGGACAGTGGAACCCAGCCTTGCTAATGGGGGGGGGGTGGAAGCTGCTCAAAAGGACTTGGGGAGAGGCTCAGATTCTGCAGCTTTTGAGAGACCTTGCCAGGCTGCACTGTCCACTCAGCATCCCATCATGCTGTGCATCTTCTGGTCCCTGACCAAGAGTTGGGGCCAGCCCTGACACCTCAGCTTGTCCCCTAGCAGCAGTTCCTACATGGGATGTAGCATCTTCCTTGACCTGCTCCCTGATTCTCCCTTTGTCCCATGCCCAGGGCATGGCCATCCAGCCGCACCTTCTCTCTGGACTCTGAGCTCAGTCTGGATCTGGTTTGAGGGCTCCTCTCCTTTAGGGTGCATGCTGATAGCTCAGGCAACTGACCCCGCCTGCCCAATCTACCCCAACTCGGGAAGCTTCTCAGGTTCCTCTTGGGAGAACTGGAAGGACTGGGTGCAGACTCAGGAGCTTGAGTTTCACAGGAAGTCTGTGAAAACACCTCTACTTGGGGAGACTGAATCCTCTGTCAAGGGCTCCTTGGTTTGGGCCTGAGGGTGCAGCCCTGCCGTTCCCCTCCCTCAGAAAGCACAGACAGCACAGCCTTCAAACCAGCAGGTGGTCAAAGAACTATCAGCTCCGCCAAAACTGAAGTCCTGGGTGTAGAGAAAGACTGGTGTCCAGGCGAAGGCACAGACCCGGCCTGCTGAGCACAGAACACAAAGCCCTTGCCTCCCAAAGGACCCCAGAGCCTAGCAGACTCTGATGTGCCTGCCTCACTGGGCCCTGGCTGTTGCCAGGCATGGTTGTCAAGCACAGACTTACAACCTGGGGCTGCTGAAAGCTGCCTAGAGACCAGAAGCAGCAGCCGTAGGGTAGAGGACATGGGAGAGGGAGCAGGGCGCTAGCAGCCTGGTTTCTGTCCCCAGGCAAATCCTACTTTGGAGCTCACATCGAGCCTAGGGTGTGTGGCCTAGAAGGGGTCTGGCCCCCGAAGTCGGCCAGCTCAGCTCAGGAGAGGGCTGAGGGTGAGACAACTCATGGTCAAGCCTGAACCGCCACTGGGGCCAAAGCGCTGTGTCTGGGGCTCAGGCTATCCAGACATTCCAGGTGCCCGTGCATAAGTGCTGGCATGCAGGATTCACACGCCTACGCACATGGACGCCAGGGGCACTGCCCTCCTCTGCACGTTCACGGTTAAGCGTCAGACGCAGAGCTCTGAGCTATGTGGCCATGCGCCTTGCTCTCCACCCTGATGCCCTCCGTCCTGGGCCCTCCTGTCACTCCCCTCAACCCAGCAGGCCCCCAGCAGCCTCTGGGAGAATCCGTGCAAAGCCATGGGTGCCCAGCCACCTGGCGCTGAACATTAGTGATACAGCAGCGTGCCTCTCTGGCAAACCGGTGTGTGTGTGTGTGTGTGTGTGTGTGTGTGTGTGTGTGTGTGAGCAGGTTGCATACGGAAGTGAAAAGTGTGTGCACATGTGCTTACAAGTACAGCTTGGGGGACATGGAAGGATACACATGAGTATAAAGCACTCAGGAAAAGCCCATCACACTTAGGGTTTGCTCTGCACCATCCCTCCCTCCCACGGACATGCATGCCCTTGGGGTTCTGCTGCCCAGGCTGGCTCATTGCTCCTGCACACACACACTCAGGCACAGGCACATGCGCACGCGCGCGTGCGCACACACACACACACACACACACACACATGCAAACACCAGTACAGCAGGGCAGAGCAAGCCCAACCTGTGGAGTTGGATAGATCTGAATTCGTAGTTCTCTATCCCCCTTCACCGCTGGTTGGCTGTGTGACTTAAAGCGCCTAGCTCACCCTCTCTGAGCTTAGACTCTCTCATCTCTGAGGAAAAGCATAATAAAACCTTCCTTGAGGACATGCTGGGAAGATTAAATGAGATTATGGATGTGAAACTCCAGGCCTGGGGGAGCTAGCTCATAAACGCTAATTACCATTCATTCTCTCCCTCCCGCCCAGCCCCGGGCCTCTCCTTCCCACAAGTGGTAAATATTTATAGGGTGATAACAGTGTGTCCAGGTGCCACAGATCTGGGGGGGGGGTGTAATGTCCCAATCTGCACCTTCACACACCCTATTTACTAATGGAGGAGACACAAACAAGTAAACAAAATAATGTAAGGAGTGTGATCAGAGCTATAAAGAAGGTGGTGACGACTGAGGATGCCACACTTGAGCAGAAACTACAGGGTAAGAGTGAGCCATGTGAAGATCTGGAAGGAGAGCATTCCAGACAGAAAAAAGAGAGGGCAGAATCCTAGAGATGGGAACAAGCTTGAGCCACAGGAAGGTCAGCTCACCTGGGATAGAGAGGAGGGCAGGAGTGGTGGGAGATGAAAAGGGGGTCAGTGGCTAGTCGAGGCCAAATCAAATCTGGGTGGTCAGAAGTGCATGCTTGTAGGCAGGAAGGTTTGTACCAGTCAGCTCTGCATGGTTTAGGACCTTGGGCTGTGTGAAGACGTCACCACAGGTGAGGACAGAGGAAGCAGGTGGATGAGCCAAGGAGAGATGGTTTCCAATACTAAATCTGCCCATCCCGATTCCCAGTGCTATTGCCTCTCCCACCCCCCTCCAGCTCCAGTTGAATGTCCCTTGTGACTTCAGACCCCACAATCCACTTCCACTGCCTTTGAGGGCTCTCTCGGGCTCCTAGTTTAAAGGGCAGATCCGTGTCTCCCACCAAGGACTTAAGAAAAAACATGGCATCTGATTCTTTCTGCAGACCTGCCCACTAGCCACAACCACGTAGTCAGCGCCTGATGCATTGTAGTTCCACATGGCACCTGTCAGTTTCTGCCTGGGGTTTTGTACCCCTCTCGCCAAATATTACTAAATACCTACCGTGAGTAAATATGCTCACTTAACCTTCCAACTATCCTTTGAGAGAGGGGATATCAGAGCCCCACAGGACAGGTGAAGAACCTGAAGTACAGAGAGAGGAGGTGACTTGCCCAGGCTTACCCAGCCAGCTAATAGTAAGGATACGTGGTGAGAATTGCATTATGCTTGACCCAAACTCAAAGTTCTGTCTGCAGTTTGGGAAGTGGACAGAGGTAGGTCTTAATTTGTTTGGTTTTGATTTTTCAATAAACAAATAGGTGAGTGCGCCCTACAAGTCACCAATACTTGCCAGACCAGCCTGGCCTGGGGGGTTGTCCATCTTGTACTTTCTAGGAGGGTGCACAGCCCAGACTCTGACCTCTGGCCTGACCCCAAGCATCAATTTCAGCATCCTGTACTGTGTCCCTCACCCTACTCTGGTACCCAGTTCAGAGTGGGATTGGCTACCACCCAGAGTCACAGGACTTGAAAGTAGTGAGGCCAAAGAACCCCTAGCCTCCAACCATGGCCATCAGGCCCTAGCCTCCCTTTGAGGTGCCACAGATTGGGGCCTCCAGGCCACTCTCACAAGCTGCTAACTCCCTTCCAGGTACAAAAATGTCCTTCTGGTCTTCACATAAGCCAAGATCAAAGTCTCCAACCAGACGACTCTATCTCAACCTAGTACCACACCTCTCACTCTGCACACCCAAGAGCGGAGTAACCCTCCCCTCTGGTCCCTCACCCCTGTTCCATGGAGACAAAGGATCAGGCTCATCCAACACACCTCTGTGCACTCACTGGGGCTGTTTGAACCATGAGAGAGCCGGAGCCAACGGCGCCCAAGTTCAACTCAAAGACAATGAGGACCCCTGTTTCTAATGGACCACAAATTCCCCAGGTGCAGAGCAGCTGTCCTTCTAACTGACCCCTATACACAGCCCTGCCTGCATGTCCATGCAGTGATAAGCTTGCAGGTAGCTGGGCCTGTAAGAAAGAGGAGCCATAGTGGGTGTGCTATGAAATGCGGACCGACCCATGCTGAATGTCAGGCAGAGCCCCCAGCCCTGGACCAGCCCTCCAAGGAGATAAGGGAACACAGGTGCCAACACAGCCCCATCTGATCAATTTTATCAGCTTAGCTTTAGCCCAGTGAAACCTCCACGCTCACCCTTATCACATGACCTGTAGAATTCGCCCCAGTGGCAATAGTTGCTACCCAGAGACCTAGAGTGAGTATTCCTTCCTCTGTCACCCTTCCTCCCAGTAAAGATGTCCTCTAACACCTCCCAGGAACAGTGTCTTGCTCTTGCTTCTCAGCTCCCGTGATGGTTAATTTCCTACATCCACTGCGCTAAGGGATTCCCCTGAGGACATAGTCCGCAGCCGTGCTGTGAGGGTGTATCTGCATGAGAGTTAGCATCTGAACCAAGACACCAAGCAAAGGAGATGCCCTGGCCTCTGTGGGCGGCCACATCTACCTGCGCATGGCCCACTACATAAAGGGGGGGGACAAATTCTCCCTGTCTCCTTGAGCTGGAATGTTCCCCCACCCTAGGACATCAGCGTTCTCTGAGTGTCAGTGCTTCTCGTTGTGGGTCTGATGCTGGTGTTCCCACACCCTCCACGTCCTTATTCTTGGACTCCGACTGAATTACATCACTGGCTTTCTTGAGTCTCTCTCCACCTTGCAGATGGCATCTCGCGGGACCCCTCAGCCTTCACAGTCACATAAGCTAGTCCCATTAATAATAACTCCACTCTTATGTACATCTACACGCTTTACACCCTTTTGGTTCTGCTTCTCTGCAGAACCTTGGTGCACACAAACTCTTAAACTCATTGCTCAGTCCTAAGTCTTGATTAAGCATGTCAATATCGGGTCCTGGGACCAAGTATGGACAGGATAAGGTCACTGCCCTTGTGCACTCTGGCCTCTTCTATTCGCACCCCTCTTTTGTTGAAGATATCCCTATCTCTTCCCTGTCTGGGTGCCCAGTGGCTTCCTCCTCTCCTTACCAGGCCCTGGGGAGGGAGTGCAGGCCCACAACAGCCCGTGCAGCTCTGGCAGCCACACCTGCAGAAAGCGGCTTGGTGGGGGCATTTTTCCCCACACTGCCTCCCACCCGAGGCCTTCCCGGCTCGCTCTGTGCTTCTACCACTTTCAAAACATCTGTTTGCCTGCAAGCAGCCTGCTCACTTCGCCCTCAAGCTTCAGTTGTTTTTTCTTTTTTTTTTTTTAAATCTCAACTCAAGACAGCAATAGCCTGGTGAGGAAGAAATCATCCAATGGGAACTTCTTTTCAGACCCAAGGGATAAAGAGGCTGCAGACTTCCCTCTGGGTTAATGCAGAAATGTGGAAGCTCACATACTCAATTTCAATTAAGTAATTACTGTATTGTCATAGTAACATTTGCTGCTCCATTTCAGCTTACAAATGAGAAAGAAGCATTAAGACATATTCATTGTTAACTTATACTAATCTTAAAGTGAGAAAGATCATTCCATAAATGGGTCATAAAACCGGAAAACCAAAATACTGACAAGTACAACTGCATGAATATATATAGTCTCCACATGTGCAAAAATAAAATAAATGAAGAAACCACTGAGTCTAAAGACAACAACCAAACTGCCAAAGAGATCAGCGGCCACACTATCTCTGATAAGAGCATATCTTCCATATGCAAAGAGCTCTTGCAAATAAATAAGAAAAATATGAATGATATAGAAAATGATCAAGACACTGAAACAATTTGCAGAAAAACAGACACATGATTGCAAAACAACAAACGATTCTCGGTTCTGGTTTTACATAATTAAATGAGTACAATAATGAGATATTTCACTGGAAGGATACAGAGCGCTGGTTCACTGTCACCTGGAAACTTGGAAAAAATGCAAATTCTCAGATCCCAGACGAACCTTATTCTACTGCAGGTCTACACAACCCCAGATCTACTACTGATTTCAAAATACTTAAGACCAGAAATCTATATTTTAACAAGCCCTTGAGGTGACTCTGATTTGCTCTAAAGTAGTGACTCACCAACAACTCTGTTAGTATTCCAAGTATTTAAATAATGAACTTTGGCCTTTATCAGCAAAAATGCTTATATTCATGAGGCAACAAGACCATTCTTTAGGCTTGTTCGCTTCTGTTGAAATCAGTCACATACACGTGTACAGGCTCATGTACACACACAATTAGTTTGTTGTGACATTGTTTGGGGCAGCCAAACACTAAAAAAACCTAAATAATAAAGAACTGATTGACTAATATATGATAATTTATGAATATTATGCACCCACTAAAAAGAATGAAATGAAACTACACATGCCTAACCCAGAAAGATGTATAAGAGACACTGCTAAGAGAAAAAAAAAAAGTGCATTGCAGAATAGTATGTGTGACATATCTAGAAAGCCCTTCTTTTGTGAAATGTAAAGAATCTGGGTTATATTTCTACTTTCTTACATGTGAAAATTTCTGGAGTAATTCAGAAGAAGCTATTAATAAGTGGAACTGGGAATTTGCGGGGGGAGAAGGGATTTTTTTCACCATATGCTCTTCTATGCTGTCTGAATTTTTGCCCTGGGCGTGTATCACTTTTATAGTAATTAAAAAGTAGTTATAACTAATTAAACTTACAGGAAAAAGAAAGAGCAAGCAAGAGATGGAAACATGGCTAGGAGGGAAAGAAAATTAGGTCATTTGGATAACTGCAACCTGGAGACTCTTCAAGCCTGATCAAGAGGCTGGGGCACCCCTGCGTTTTATCTTTGGTCACACAGGTAGCACAGAAAAGAAAAACTCAAAACTCTGGTTCACTAAACATGTGGCTTCCAAAAATAAATTACTTGTTTCACAAAGAAAGAAATTTCCACATCCATTAAACAAGACCGGGGCCTCTGAACCTATTTTCTTCCTGTGGTTGGTTCATCCCACCCCACTAAGTGTGCTCTGTACTCATGGTGGCCACTGAGTTTCACTTGGTTCCAAGCAGAGTACAAACAGGCAGCCTCAGTGACTTACTCCAAGTGAGCAGGCATCACTGGGGACAGGTCGTGTATCTGCGTGTAGGGGTTCATGAAGGCTGTGCTTGTGTATTAGGTTAGACAGAGTCTGTTTTCACAGAGCTGTGTGGACATTGTCTTTTTTCTAGGCCCGATGTACCAAGAGTCTTCATTAAAGGTGTCGTAGGAATTAGTGAGAGAATGCTATGGAGTCCAAGCTCCTACTCCCAGGAAGTCCCTTTAAGCAGGTAATGTGCTTTCCTCATCAGTTCAGGTTTACTCACCACTTTTGTTTAGTTAGTCCACAAATGGATTTGTTGGAACAATAAATTATGAAAACCCTGATCCACACATTGTGCAATCATCCGCCCATCTATGGGTCCCGTCTTTCGTTCATTCATCTGCTCAAACACCAAAAGCCTACCCGCTCCGTGAATCTACTCAGTGTCTGTTCCATTAATCTTTTCATCCAGTTTCATCTCTGTAATCTCCACAAGCCAATTCTCCCATCTTTTCACTCATCTTTCTTCTCCCTTTCCATTTTCTCATCCATTCCATCCATCCATCCTACCTACTCCATCCACCCTTCCATTTGACTAGCTCACCAGCCAACTGCAGTTTTCCAGCTTAGTCATCCATGTACCCACCCATCCATCCTGTCATACCATTGCCCATCCATTTATTCATGTGTCCTAAACACCCACCAACCCTATCTAGTCCTCCATATGCACCCACGCTTCCTCTCATCATGTACTATCTATTCATTCTACCTTCCAACCCATCCATTCAACAATTTCATCTCTTCAGCCCACCAAATAGCCTTAACTTCATTATGCCTCTGGAGGTAAAGGAACTGAGGCAACCAAGACTTTGTAAGAAAAAAAAGTGATTAAAACCCTGCTATTTTATTTAAGTCCCACTAAGCTCCCCTGATGTAGGACATATCTGAACATTCGTAACAGCAAGTCTTATCCAGACTTCACATCTCTCTTCTTCCTCCCATGCCCAGCCTCTCCTCACTCACCAAATGATACCTCTAGTTCCCCCAAAAGAAACCACATCAAGATCAAAACTAGCCTGGAAACTCCTGGACCCATGTACCCAGGTGCTTCTTTCTCTCCTTCACCCCCACCCCAAACCTGACTCTAGCCTGAGGTGAAGCCCTAGCCACGGTGGATCCACACCCTGGCCTATTCTATATGCTGGTCCAACCTGGCCTAAAACTTGCAATCTGGTGCCATTCTGCAAGACTTCAACCAAAAAATGTGCCTTCCTAGGGGAAAAGCAGCATTCTAATACGTAATAAACACAACCAGACAGGGAGTACATTAGGTGCTCTCTCTTTGACATCCAACTTCATCTGCATGTCAGTTTTCTAACATAGACAAAAAGGTTCAAAGAAGACACTAAGGTCAGAGAAGCTAAGCAATTTGTTTAAAATCACACAGCAGCTAAGAATTCCAGAATTTAAATCCAGATCTGACTCCAAAGCTTCAGCTCTTTCTACTCCAACGAGAGGATGATTTCCAAGCTAACTCAGAGGGGAAAAAATGAGAATGACAAGGAAAAAAACCACCTAATTTTCCTGCTGATTCTCCAACCAAGGAAGAAACAGTTAATTTATAGAACTTAAACAGTAAGTCGTGGTACTTACAGTGCAGTGTCCAGGGCCAGATAAAGGCTTTCTGTACGTTATTTCATTAATAAGAGATATCACCTAGATGATCCTCCTGGGGGTATCATCGCAAACTAGTTGGGCAAGTCCCTGATCAAGAATCCATAAGGGGCATGGGTCTTGTCCTCTGGAGCTGTTGGAGATGAACAACACATTCGTCTTGACCACAAGCTCAAAGTAAGATGGGCTGCTCATCTTTTTGCAAATATGTAGAGGTTCTAATGCTGCCACACCTTCCTGATGTGTTACCGCAGCCCACGTACTTTACCGCCCCAATCCTGTTTCCTTCCTTAGAGAAACAGAGGTAATAACAATGTATCCATCTACTGTTGTGGGACTTTGATTTATTTCCGATGTAACAGTGTGATTAACCGTTCCCTTATTGTTGGTGATGTAATTTCCATTTCCTCCTCTATTATAAAAAGTCCTCTGCATCTTATCCATAGATGCTTAACTACACCTCTGGTTATTTATTTCTTCGGGGTAAATTCTTTGAAATGGGATATTGAGTCCAAATAGATCAATATTTGAAAATCTAATCATGACCCAAGCTGTTTTCCAGAAAGTTTGTAATAATTTCCATTCCCACACTTTATGGAAGCGTCCAGCACAGGCACCCTTGCCAGCATACAGACCTTTCTTTCTGGAATGACTTTTACATCTCTCCCTAAAGATACCGTTGTATGTAATTTTGCATGAATGCATAACTGCGATCTTCTCCTGCAAACTAGGATTTTAGTGCAACTTATTTACTTACTTATTTAATTTGAGATCAACCCAAAGGCCTCATGCACACTATGCAAGCGCTTTCCCCTAGTCATTTTTATGTTTTACGTTGAGACAGGGTCTGCCTAAGTTGCTCAGGATGTCCTTGAATTTGCAATTCTCCCACCTCACCTTCCCTAGTAGCTGAGATTACATCTGTGCTCCAGCACGCCTGCTTTAGTTTTTCTTTCATATATTTGCCTCTTCCTCACTTCCCAGTTCCCTCGCCCACACTACCCACTCGCCAATACACATTTTTAGGGACCCGCATTAAAATCTAGTTTGCATCATTTCCTACCTTTATTCTTGTTCATAAAACTATATGCAAACATAAACTTACACACCCTGTCTACATATTCACATACACAGCAAGAGTTTGGTGTTGTTTATCTTTTTCAGATTGGACCACATTATACATACACCTCAGCATCTTACTTTGCTCACTCAATAATAATGACGTTTCAATTAAATGAAGTAATGTCTACAGAATGCTGGGACTAGAGTGCGGAGTATGTGTTATTTATTGTTGTTGTTGCCATTATAAATCAAAAAGAACTGGCATCCCTCCTAAAGCGGTGAGGTTCACAGCTAACACGGGCCCCTCAGTCCTTGCAGTCAAGTTAGGAAAGAATAGGACACAGCAAGGTAACAACATTCAAGCATGTCCTTTCCATCTTTCCTGAGACTGTCTTCATATTAACATTTGCCAGGGTCTGCCTGTGGCTCCGAGACAGAAGGATAAGCAAAACTAGGCATAGTCCCTGCCCTCTTGAAGTTTGCAGTCTAGGGAAGGAGATACATAATAATAATGTGAATGATTTTGATTAATGTATCTATAGTCATCAAGGGAGGTCAGTTATTCAAGGACAGGAAACATTAAGTCTCTGATTAAGTCTCTGACTATGCTCTAGACTGTGGTGTCCAGGAGAGATTTTCTGATGAGGTGGAGGAACTTCAGCCATGGTTAATAAAATAAAAAAGGGACAGGAATCTTCCAGATAGAAGAATCAGCACATGCAAAGGTCCAGAGGCAGGCAAGAGGGAGCATTGCCCTCTGAGGACCAAAGGAAAGGCAGCAGGCTTTCTGAGCAAAGGGCTGACCCCTCACCCATGAGGGTCGTGAATACCTGCAGCCCTGTAAGAGCTTACAAAACAAGCTTTCTCCCACTGTCACGGATCTCACAGAATTCAGCAGGCCTTGTCACCGTGGCAACCCTGATTGAGTGCTAGGCCAACCTAGGTAAGCACTTTATGCACAACACTGCAGCCTCACAAAGACTTTGTGAGTTACAAATTACCGTTCTTGTTTTAGAGACAGGAAATGAGATGTAAGGAGATAGGAGGTCTCCTTTCTCACACAGGCTGGCTTGGGGCATGGCCAGGTCGTCAGCATAGTATCTCCGATGCTCTGTGTTTCTAAGGACATCCAACACTTCCCCATGAGGTCCTTAGTCTTGATTTCCCAGCTACCTCCAGTGAGGCCTCACAAGACTTTGGTGCAGGGTGAGGTCCAGAGTCAACTTCAGGAGCACCCATACTCCTCCCCTGCTCTTCTGCCTGCTCCCTCTCTAAACCCACTGCCTGCATCCCAGCCACAGCACATACCAGGTGCACTCCAACCACACGAACTCCCTATCCTGTGGATGGGATCTGGGGAGCTCTTCTCAGGTTACCCGGTGTTCCTCCGAGCCCCTGGGAGCTGCCTGAGGTACCTTTAAGTCCTAGCTCTGATGTTCCTGCACACACAGCGACCCCCACATGCCCTGTCCTTGAGGTGTCTGCTTCCAATTCTGAGCTTCCTTGAGGTTTGGTCCTCTCTCTCCCTTCATTCGGCATCCCATAAATATTCATGAGGCCCCTACCACGTGTAAGACAGGATGGAAGGAGTCGGATACACCACAGAGAACAAGACAGACAAGCTCCTTGATCTCATGGGACTCACCTGAGAAGACAGAGAGTAGATGAAAAGGAAATGCATACATAATTTGTTAGGTGGGTAAAAGGAAATGGAGGCACCTGATACAGAGAAGGTAGAAGATGGAGAAGGGACATGGGCCTCTGGAAAGGTGACATCTGTCAGAGAAAGACTTGATGAAAGGAGTGAATTGAGCCCTGTGGCTGCCCAAAGGCCAGCCACCCCCAAACTAGTAGGGGTTCCACCTATGTGTATGTGAGCAATAGCAGAGAAGCCCCTGGCTGGGATGGAGAAAATCAGTACAAGTATGAAACATGGACAGGATCTTGGCTTACACTGAATGGGACAGCAGCCACTTTTGAATAGAGGAATAAGTAATCTGCCTAACACTGTCTAAAGCTCTCCAGCTACTGAGCTGAAGGAAAAATGCCAAGAGGCAACACTGGAAGGAGGGCAGCGAGGGCGAGGCTGTTGCAGGGGTCAGGCTGAAGATGATGATGACTCAGACTCCACGGGTGTGAGAGGGCAGTATGAAGGCCTCGGATGCTGGACATATTTTGAAGGTAGTGACAACAGGATCCACTCGGGTTTAATGTGGAGAGAGAGGAAGAGGTGTCGAAGTGATGGCCTGGTTCCCAGGCCCCACACCGCATGGTGACTATTCTACACGTGCCACCCCCACAGCAACTTAACGCCCTCCAGGCAGGGACTGCGGCTGTCTGCCTGTGAGGTCCGGCACAGAGCTATGTCCATGGACATCTGCTGAGTGGGTGAGTCATGGGCATCCCTGAGCAGCCTCTTTGAGCCTTCTCTTTGTCGCAGTGGCCTTCAGAGAAGAGACAAGGGTCATCCTGTCCCCACAGCACCTTTTGTCTCCAAATAGGTTCATATCTTTCCACATCTGGAGCCCATGAGCCAATGGTATACTCATCCAAGAGCCAAAGCATCTGGACAATTGGATTAGACAGCTTGCCCCTAGAGCCCAGGCCCAGAAAAGCCACTTCTGAGCCCCAGTCTCTCCCTTGGGAGCTGGCAGTCCTCAGGTTCAGCAGCAAGTACTTCATAAGCCCAGCAGCATGGGCCTTCATGAAGCCCAGTGACCCCGTCTCCAGTCCTGTTCAAGACAGGTAACAGTGACTGTCCCTTTAATAGAGATGAAAAAGTCAAAGCCTGGGAAGTGGCAGGAATGCATGATATAAAATGTGAAAGGCCCCTTCTATTTTCTTGTGTGAACATGTGTGGGATGAAGTAATTAAAGGTCTTCTCAGCAGCACGGGCTTTAAAGTAATGAAGTTATGGACATAATTCCAACATTATCCACCGTGTGTGACCTTGGGCTAATACCCCAGAGCCTCAGTCTCCCCATCTGCAAAATAGGGTAATAAGCCATCTATCTTACAGGCTTGTTTTAAGACTTTCATTGGATGGTAGGTATGAGATTCTTGGCATAGAAACTCATACTAGGAACTTCATGCACAAAGAAATATTTCTGCTGTTATTATAGAAATAGCATGTGATCCAGTCAGTGCCATGCTCCACCTCGGGCTCCTCCGCTGTGTGCGGATACGAACGCCATCAGACGGCTCCGTGTGCTTAGTAGTGGGAGCCCTGAGTCCACCTCTTCTTTGCTGGATGACCTTTGGGCAAGTCACTACTTTCCTCCCATCCTCAGAGTCTATGAACATAAAATAAGAATAACTCTACTGCCTACCTCAGTGGGGCCCGGGGCCCACTGAGAATGACCGCACACAGGAAGCTCCCAGCACAGTGCCTGGGTACAGCAATGAGCCAGTGTTGTCAGGGACAGACAGGCACGTGTGGGGGCCGGTGCCTATTTACCACAGAGCAGCAGCCTCCAAGCCATTACCAACAACAGCTTCCCATGAAAGAGGCCCTGGCTCACTCTTTTCTATCATACCCAGAGTAACGCCCACCGGACTCAGGTCCCGGGTGCACCTGATCATCCTGGGGATATCATCCTAATGCCCACCCGCCCCGCACTAGTTTCCTGCCCAACTCCTCCGCTCCTGTAACTGCCCTCCCAGTTCTACACTAAGTTCTACTGCCGTGTTCACTGCACTGCATTTAAATTATCCGTTTAATTATCCGCCCGCCCCAGAGGTAATATACTAGAATGAAGCAAAGCTTACAGGGTGGGGTGGAGGGACAGAAATCACATGTGCCGTCCACTCTAATCCCAGAACTTGCCATATTTGCCATAGTGTGTGGCATGAAAGACAGCTTGATGCGACTAGGTTAATGGATGTACTGATGGCTGGAGAGAAGAAGGTAGGAAAGGAGAAAAGGAGGAAGGAGGAGGCTGGGAAGACAGAAAAGGTTCTGGCACTGCTGCTGCCTTCTGCTAGGAGCTTTCTCTGTCCTCCCTCGCCGGTTCCTCTCGTCTTGGACTTGTTATTCCACTCAGTTTTGGCCCTTCACCTGCAAAGCGAATGTATGGTGCCCAGCCCTGATCTGACATCAGTTTCTGTCACGGAGTTAACCAAGGTGAATCAGAACTGACTCCAGAACCCATGCGCTTTGCACACTGGTCCCATTTCCTCACAATTCACCCGGATGCAGCACATTCTCCACTCACTCTTGCAGGGGGCAGTGAAGAGAGAAAGAAAAATGAACGATTTATTTTCTTGTTTAAATATGTCACAGAGATAAGCGAGCCGGACAGTCAATGTGTTAGTCAACGTCTCTCAGTCTGGAGAAGGGCTTAGAGTAACCTCCTAGGCTGGCTGGCACCTACAGGGGAGCCCCAGGTGGGTGGGGCCCCATCTTTTTTCTCCACTGGGTAGGACAGTTCCTTCCTGCTCCAGCCATCCTTGACTGCAGGCTGTGCGGACACGCTTGGGCCCATATCCACCAGGCGATGCTACGAAAGAAATTCCCCAAGCCCTGTCTCCAGAGAGGGGAGAGATTCCCGTTTTACAACCTAGAGGGCACAGACCCGTGGCACACACAGACCTCTAGTCTCTCCCTATCCTGCAGGTAGTGACTTGTCCAAAAAGAAAGAACCTGGCACGCTGGCTCAGCCCAGCCTGCCTTGCAGCTCTCTGTGCTTCTCCAGCAGCCTTGTCCTGGGAGGAAAGCCTGAGGGCCTCCTCCTCACTGGGAAACAGGTATAGAGGACTCTAATTCAAGAGCAATGTGTTAAGAAGCCAATTTGGCCACATACCCAAAGCCACATTCTCCAATCAGCTTTATTGGTTAGAAAGCTGGCATTATTATCTTTCCATTTGACCCCTCTTGTGTTTTTCTCTCACCTGGTCCCAAACTTGAGAGAAGAAAGGCAGGGTTATGAGGGCGGGTGGGGAGGAAGACCTGGACAAGACCAGTGTGCCCTGCCTGGGGTTCCCAGCCCCCTAAGGGTGTTCAAAAGCAGTAACTGACAGTCTTTGAGCTATTTTCAATACTTCAAAGAGCCTAACAGAAACTGCATTTACCCACGATCAACATGTACTGGCCAAATAAATGCCAACTGTCTGCCTCAGGCTGGAACAATTCCCAATCAGTGAGGTCACACAGCCCTTTGTCCATTCTGATTGGCAGGGACTGAGCTGTGGCCCTACAGGGACCCCAGTGGCTTGACAATTAAGGGATGCTGGTTTCCCCAGCCCCTCTGCATGACTGCATGAGAAACTTTAGCCCCTTGGCAAGGCTGGCTGCTGCTTTGAAAGGGGAAATTGAAATTAGTTACCTTGGGGGAATTAATAGGGGAGGCTCAAACTTAGATAAAGGCAATAAGAATGAGGTCTTCAGAAGGTACCTTTCCCAGAGCCAAGGCACAGAACCACCCAATTTAGGAAAGGCCACAATTCACTGCAAAAGGCAGAGCATGTGCAAGGCACAGAGAAAGGGCAGGGAGGAGCTGGAGCAGGACAGCCAAAACGTAGACAGGACAGCTGCCTGCTGCTTCTGCAAGCAGCATCTGCCTCTCCTCTTTCTTCCCTGAACGTGCCTTTGCGCACACACTGCCTCTAATGAACCCAAAAACCTCTGGGAGCTCTAGTGAACCCTGTCCTCACCCCTTGGCAGAGAGGCTCCCCGCAATTATAGCAGAGTGGGTGGGATCTGGGGAAAGAGTTGATCTGTGCCAACAGATCTGCAAGCACAAGAATAAAAATGGGGGAAAGAAACCATGTACCTCTTAATAAGTGTGGTCTATGGAAAGACTACTCTGACATACAGGATCCCTGGGAGGATTTAGAGAATGCAAGAGCATCCTTGCCCATAACAAACAGCTTGTGGGGAGGCAGAGGAGACACCCAGAGTTTTGCCTACCTCCATCCCTATCCCTATGGCAATCTCAGCACACAGAAGAAAGGGGGCCGCCTTTCCACTCGCGCTCAGTAGAGCTCAGAAGGCACTTTTGCCGCTTTCTCTCACCCTTCCTCCAGACACTCCTATTCTACCCACATCTGGTGGATCCAGCAAGCCGGTCATCCTCCAATCGGGTGTTGCCTGGGAAAGTAAACACTGTACAGAGACGAACTATGTACAGAGACCTTATCCTAACCCTCATTCTATAAAGGTTCCAAGTGCTTAGTTCCCAAGTTTAGATTCCCAGTGGAAAGAGGGAAAGCACCATTCAACCTCAAGGGAGTGATGTTCTCCAGCATGATGCGCCAGGAGACCTGCGTTGGTGGGGAATCAGGCACATGGCCAGACATTAAAAGACAGGTCAGTATCTTCTTTTCCATTTGACCATTATTCTTTGTCCTTACCCCAATCATTCAGCACCCTACAAGGGACATGGTGTTAGTGACCTACCAGTTAAAACACCTTTCCAAGGTCGCTTGGAGACCTGCAGTTTCAGATTCTTTGCCACTGCTTCAAGGGGCACCAACTTCTAATTGAGTTTTGTCTTGCCTCAACTCTTGCATCCCAGAGAGCTTAGCCACTCCTCTGGTCCTGTCTGGCTGATATGTAGATCACCAACTGGAGGAAGCCAAGACAGACAGGGAAGACCACAGCGCTGTGGCATGGGAGCTAGAGTCATGTCCCAACTGTCCAGAAAAAAAGGAGATGAGTTCTGAGCCTCAGCAGAATCCACAATGATGCAGAAGGCTGGAGATTTATTTGGGAGCTAAAATCTGCCTGGTTCCATTAGTGTAAGGCGATTGGTGGGGACAAATTCGAAGCTGATTCCCAGGTTTCTACTTTAGGAAGATGCCTGGTTGCTGAACAGATTCATGAAGATAGGACCAAAAACAACGTTTGGGATGGTAAAATTTCTGGAGGTGCGAGAGTCATATAGGTACCAATAGAAAGAGAAATTATTTCTACCGCGCTGAGTATGCTCATGCTCCTGTGAACCACCGGGTGCTATGTGGGGTCTGGAGTTCAGGTGAAAATCTTCATCAGAGTCCTAAATATGGAGACTATCAGCATTTGGAAAGTGGCATGAAAGCAACAGCAGGGAATAAAATGGAAAATATAAAAAGACGGCTGTGGCCAAAGACCTGGCAGCAGAGACAGAGGAAACTTTAAGTGGAAGGTGCCATGAGCAGTGTCAGGTGCTGAAAAGGGGGAGGATGGGGGAAGGACAGTCGGAAGGTCGAGAGGCAGGCTGCAGCCAGACTATGCAAGGTCCAGAAGCCAAGAGAGATGCTCGGAGCTGGTAAATAGGAAGTCATGTGGTGTCCTGGGCTGGAGCACTTCCCCTGGAGTGCGGAGGGTGGAAGCCAGATGACAGGCACTGAGAAATGACTTGGCAGACACCCTCGCAGGAAGCATGGCTGGTGTGGGAAGGAGAGAGACAGGGTGAGAGCCAAAAGGGGTGCAGAGTCAGGGAAGGGGTGTTTTTGGGTGTATTTTTAAAATGCAAATAAAGCGTGTTCATGGGATAAAGGAAGCAGAGAAGTGAGAGAAAGGGGGCAGGTTGGGGAGGCCAAGTCTGGCAGCAATGCTCCCGCTAACACAGGGTACAGGGCCCTCAGCGCCTCCTTACACAAATCCAGCAGCAAGATCCACACAGATGTTTTGCTTACTGTCAACTTTTTTATGCAGTAGGAGATGAGGCTGCTCAGGGGAGGCGGTGGGTGAGGCTGCCACAGTGGAAGAGATGGTCCTGGCCTGAAGCCTGTGGTCTGGAGTGCCCAAGAGTCAGGGCAGGCTACATCAGGGACTGAGTCGAGTGGTAGGTGCAAAAATCTGAGGCCTGGGGACATTGGGTGGATCCAGATCCACACAAGGTTTCTCTTTTACCACTCGATCTGATTCTCCTCTTTCCAAACCAACCAGTTTATTCTCACTAAGATGTTCATGGCAAACATTCCCCACAATTTTTAATTGTAACAGTGGCTTTCAAACCAAAGATTTCAGCAACAGTCAAATCTTCCTGCTAGTCAGGCTGGCAGCAGGCAGCTATTTCATTGCTGTGTCCAAAAGTTCCACCATCTCTCTCGCCCAGCCTCTCAGTGACCCTTTACCTTGGGAAATTTGCCTAAACTGGCATAGCAACAGAAAAACAAGCAAACCAGAAAGCAAAACTTCACTGTGTCTGTGTGGCTTCCCAGAGTAGGATCCAGGGTGTTCAGGTTGATCTGACAACCACTGATGAGCGTTCATTCATTCATTCATTCATTCACTCACAGTACTTACTGAGCCCCTACCAGGCTGCAGGCACTTATCCTAGGTGCTGGAGACACAGCAAGAACAGAAGGGCCAAGCCTCCTCCCTCGGTGGGGTGAGGACAACTCACTAAGACAAAGGGGCCCCAAGGCAGTGAGTTCTGAGCTACGCACTTTGCAAGCACAGAGCTTCATAAGCGTAACTGCAAGAACAGGATTTTGCCCCAGTTTCCTAACTGGCAACTGAGGCCCATAATGAGGTAAACCCAGGAGTCACACCCTAGCTGGCCTTACTCTGAAGTTGGTCCTCAGGAAACGCTTCACCTGGTGCTCTTAGAATCTCACAAGCGTATGAATCACCTGGGGGTCTTGTTAAAATGTAGATTCTGATTCCATAAGTTGGAGGTGGAGGCTAGGAGCTATATTTCTTAGAAACTTCCTAGAGACACCTTGGGCCACACAGTGGCAAACAGCTCGGTATTCCTCAAATTCATATGGTCATGAACCCCTCGTCTCCGGGGCACTCATTCATAGTTCTTCCCTCGCTTCCTAAATGAATGAATCAATGCCTGGATGGACGGACAGATGGAGCGATGGGTTGCCATCCACAGACTCTCCTCCTGCGTTAGAGTCCCTAGTTGCATAACTGACCATTTGCCTCAGTTTCCCTGTTAAGCTTATGGCTCCTCACGGGGACTGCAGACTCTGTATATGCCCCTTCTCTGGGCTAGGTCTCCTCTACTCAAGACCTCCCATCCCTGGCTGGATCTTGCTCAAGCCAGAAATAAAACAATGGCTGGAACCCCGGGCTCACTGGCTGCCATCTTTCATGGCTTCCTCCTAGAAGCCCCTGCCAACCCCAGGTTAGAAGGCCAGGCCTGTGCCTGTGGCCATCTCTGCCCTCCATGGCCAGCAAGCCCACAGAAAACGGCACGCTGGCGCTTCATGCCTGCTCCCCAGTGAGTATCAAATGCAGAATAACGGGAATTAGCCTGCAGAGGAGGCTGGGGCTAAGACTCCTGAGTTTCCTGAGTTCTCACCTAACAAGTCCAGGCTGGGGAAGGATGTAGCTCCTAGCCCTGGAGCTGTGAGCTGTCAGCCAGGCCCTTACCCCAAGCCTTTTGTGAATTGTGCTAAGCAGTTTAAGAATGTTCGTGCTCGCCCACACTCCTCTGGGGTGCTCCCTAACCTCACTGCCACAAACATGGTCACCCTGATGACCATCTCGGGGTGCTGCCATCTCTGGCAACAGATCCTGCTCCCACCATTGCTGGGGCTGATCATGAAAGAGGCGGGAGGAGTAAGTAGGATTGCTGCAAACAGCAGCCCAGGTATGGGCTACAGGTGCGGGTGGCCTTGACTCCAAAACCACCCAGCATGCCAGTCCTTCCTCTGCTCATTCTCGGGCAGGTGGATGACAAAGATGGCAGGGGAATCTCCTGAACAACGCAGGTTCCCTGGCATTCTGCTCCTAGGTGTTCTCCTTCTGAAATGAAGTGCATGGCCTTGGAATCTGTACTTTCAGTAGAAACCCACAAGATGGATAAGCCTGTGGACTTAGGAATCACAGGAGGTTTAAATCCAGGCTGCCCCTCCCAAGCTATGTGGTCTTGGACAAGCAACTTGATCTCTTTAAACTTCAGCTACTGCACCTGCAAAGTGACAGGCTTCTTAGGAGTGTTGTGAGGTATAAGAGAGTAATGTGCGAGTCTCAGCACGGGGCCAGAGTGTTCAAACAAGGACAGCTCCCAGGACAAAAATAAGAATGCTGTGGAAGGAAGAAATACAAACTTGACTTGCCCCAAACACACCTTGCTGCTCTCAGCCTCCCTCCAGCTTCTCCCTCTGCCTAAGCTCCCCACATCACCCACCTGCAACAAGGCCTGCTCAGGTTTGAAGACCCTATTGAAAGAAACCACCCTTGGTCCCTCCGTCCACCTCCATATGCCTGACGCTCCCTGGGCCCTTGGTAGCTTACCACTGTCCTTGGGAGAGGGAACTTGGTTTTTCCGTGGTATTTGCATTTATGACCCCCAGCTCAAGGCCACTACATTAGGTAACCAGTTAATGTTCCCGTGGGTCAGCCTGTGGGTCCTAAGCATGTGGAAGCAGGCAAAGGCCCTGCAAACTTCCCAGCAGATACAGCTGCTGAGCAGAAACCTGGCTAAAAGAAAGGCTGTGGAAAGGAGGGTCCTGAGTACAGTGAGGAAGGAGGCACCAAGGTCAAGCTCAGGAAGAGGGTGTAACTGAGTGAGGGGGTGGGGAGGCCAATGACTCCACAAAGAAGGTGCAGTTTGGTGTCCATGGCAGTGGCAAGACTAGGGAAGAGAGAGGACAGGGGGACGGAGATACACAAGGAGCTTGGTAGAGAAGAAGGGGAGGTGGAGAGAGAGGCAGAAAGACCAAACCCTTGATAGCACACATGGCCGGGCCAAGGTAGGACACAGGTGCCCTAGGAGATGGAATAATGAAATGAGCTGCTGAGTCAGCCCCAAGCAGGTAGGGTTTCTATTTTCATTTCCTTTCCTGATGAAAGTTTTGTGATATTTTCACCAAGGCAGAATGAACAGAACTGTGATTTAGGGTCTGTGATTGACGGAGAGAATTTTGTGCACTCTTGGCAGTTCTGTCAGCCCTAGGGGGACAGGACACAGGGCAAAGGAAATGGAGAACAGGGTCCCCTGGCCCCCTGCCTGTTCACCTCTCATCACCCCAAGGCCTGCCTTCCCCGGGAGCGCCCTGCCCTCACCCTCCCCTGGTTCCTTCCGAGACTTGTGCCTGCCAACCCGCCACTCCGCTGCTCCAAACCCTCCAGACCTCACACTCCCCTTTAGTTTGCAGCTTCCCCCAGACCTGGAACACAACTTGCTCCCGTCCAACTAGGGGCCTACACGGATGAGCTTCCACTGCGGGGACTCTCCCTGCCCCCTCTTCACCAGCTCAATATTGATCTTGCAGGTCTCAGCTTAACATTGTTTGCCTAGGCGCTTTCCTCGGTCCCTGCAGTCTAGCCAGTTGCTTCTCTTCATTTATTATTTTTACTGTGGTAAAATATACACCACACACAACTGACCATCTCCACCATTTCTCACTGTATCATTAAGTGGCATTAATTACATTCATGATGCTGTGCTAACATCATCACCATCCATGTGACCGCTGCAATTTGCCAAAGTGAAACTGTGCCCACTAAGCATGAATTCCTCCTTCAACCCTCCCAGCCCCTGCCAGCCGCCATTCTCCTGTCTCCATGAATGTGAGTCCTTTCAATACTGCATGGAAGTGCAATCACACAGTACTGCCCTATTGTGCCTCACTTACTTCATTCAGCATAATATCCTCAAGGTTCACTCACACTGTAGCATGTATCCGAATTTCCTTCCTTCTTAAGGCTGCAAGATATTCCATTGTATGACTGTACTGCATTTATTTATCTACCCATCCATCCATGGTCACTTGAGTTGCTTCCACCTTTTATGGTGAATAAAGCTGCTGAGAACACTGTCTGACTGCACTTCTTATGTATATATATCACAGAAACTTGTCTACATCCCCAGTGCTTTCTGAGAGTTCTGCAATAGCACAGGCCCTCAATAGATGCCTGCTAAAGGACTGAATAATCCCTCACATTCTCCAAGTGTAGCATCCGTTATTTGTTCACCTGAACTTTAACTGGGGCCTTCAGGAAATGCAGTCTGGAGTCAGAAGGGAGATCTCCTTTGAGATTTGGGAGCCCAGGTTGGACAGGAAGACTCTGGAACTCCTTGAAACCCTCCATGCAGATAGTCAGCCCTGCAAGAGAGTGAACCCAGGAAGGCCTGGAGACCTATCCTTCAGTTAACTTAGCAGCACTTCTCCTAATTTATCAGCACACTCATAGTTCTCAAATTCTGCCTTCCCCCAAACATTGATTGTTCTGACTGCATCAAAGCAAGGCATTTCTGTCCAGAGAAAGATATCATAAACAAAACAGACAGATGAGAGATAGGGAGAAGTTATTTGTAACCTCTAAAACTGACAAAAGTGCGTTATTTGGAAAATAAATAGAATTTCTGTGAATCAACCAAGCAATTTTTAAATTAAGACAGAATTTTTAGAATGGGCAAAGGATATGAATAAGCATTTCACAAAAAGAAAATCTCAAACAGCTAACAAGTATAATTCAAGCTCACCAGTCATCAGAGCAATGCAAATTAAACAATGAGATGTCCCTTCAATCTCCTAAGGATGGCAAAATTAGAAAGACAGATAATATTAGGTGCTGATGAGGATGTGGGAAGAGGGACAACGGGTTAATAGAACTGAGACCTGGCATAGCAGTTCTGGAAAGCACTATGGCAAAATATAGGAAATTAACAGACTACCACAGGGATCTCAATCAACCATTCGTATGGTCCAGAGTCTTTCTCAACAAAGGTCCTAAGATGGCAGGTGCAAGTATGTTCTTTAGAACTTCATTCATGGGTGGGGAAAAGTTGACAAGCCAGGGGTCTGTCCCCAGGGGAACAGCTGCATAAAATGAGATAGATGTGTAACTCAAAATGCAATTCAACAATTAGAAATCCCCAACTAGATGCACAAAGAGCTGGGGCAGGTCTTTAAAATATGGTGTTGAGTATATAAAATGAGAAATCAGATGAGATTTATAGCTCAATTATCATTTATAGAAATTACAAATACATATACATATAAATAAACATATTTTATGAGGAGTTGTATATATTTTAAGACGCATCAAATATATCAGGCTGGGTATAAAGGAGGGCAATGAAAGCTTTGGAACTGGGGATGAAGGAAGGAAATTTCAAATGAAATGAGAGGCTCTTGCACAGACAAATGAGCACACAAAGTGTGATGGATGAAGGGTCGGAGTAATTCAGAGTTATGCTCCTGAGGTTGGATGCAGGGAAAGGGGAAGAAAAAATAAAACAAAACAAAAACCCAACAATATTAACTCTGGCGCTCACATAACTCAGGAAAGTTATCCCTGTAATATTTTCCTCTTTCTATTTCCTTAGAACAAAATGTCAGAGGAGATGAGAGTCCCTGTGGTTCCTAAGTGGAGGGGCTTTTCATCCTTCTACAGTTAAAGGCCTGCATTCAGATCTTGTCTCCAGATGGATGTGTTTGTGAAAGTAAAACCCACACAGTTACCGCTCTCAGACTGACTTTAACAGTGCTGCTGCCCGTGGCACAGTGGGTTGGCTGTGGCCAGGATGTCAGAAGGGCTGTGGATGAGGGTGACTTGTCTCTTTCCTTTTCAGTTATCAGGAGCAGTCACACAGATGACTGCAGGATAAGACTGGATTGGACACAAAAGTTCAGCAAGTCCACCCTTTTCACCCACTGCCCTTGAGCCCAGAGACATAGGCAGGCAGGCTGTTGGCAGAGGTAGCGTGCTCGCTGTCCTTGGAAAGCCAAGCCAGCCTGACCACTGGGTAAGATCTCCTATTGGGTGGGGCTTGAACTAGTGACCTTTTGGTCCTCTTCCAATAACTCTAGCTTCTGTTTTGCTGATGAAAGAGCTGCTTCCCAATCTGTCATGACACAGATGGGCTGAATATTATCATTTCCATTTTACAGGTGAGAAAGTGGAAGGTGAAATGATTCAGTCATAGCCACAAAGATTTCCGGAATCATAAGCAAGGCTGGAAGAATGGCATCCAGACTGCTGGACCAAACAATGCCTTCCTCCCATCCATTCTGCTATGAACCAGCCTCTTGGAACTGCCCAAGTGAAAAGGGCCAGCAGGGCAGGACCACACAGGTCTCTGGACAGTGGAGATGCTACCATGCAAGTGGCTATTTTCATGCTAGGAATATCCTAGCATGGGTAGAAAATACATCATTAAACTTTCACCTCCTCCTTATTGCCAGGTAAGGTACCAGACATCCCCACATCACCCCCAAGCCTCCCCAGTCTCCATCCTTGACCCCATTCTTCATATGGTGATAGAGGACGCAGTGAGGGGGTCATGCCGGGGGAAAGGAAAGGAGTCAGGCGCCAGCAGGAAGACAAGCCCAGCCCCAGGCCTGAGTCCCCTCTACCACGCTTGCCCATCTCACAAAAGGCCATCATTTGCACAAAATGCTTGCACGTTCTCTGATAATACACTTGTATAGCAAATGGTCTAAATTTCAAAGTCTCTGCTTTCTCCCTTCAAAGTTACAACCGTCACACTTGCTTACTTTCAATCAATAAGTAGATGTAGCTACTTAATAATGGGACTTATTCTGTTTTCTATTTGAAAACCTAGAAGATGGACACCATTTTTTGAAGTTTCGCGACTATAATTGCACTTAATTGAGTATAAATGAGAGAGTGGAAGACAGCGAGCCTCTTTGTGTTGCAATATGAGCCCTTACTTTCTGCTCTAGACAATACATAGGATTCTCAAATAAATTTTTAAGAAGTATTTGGTGCTCTGGGTAATTTAATTATACATACATTATTTTTAGCATCCCAACAGTAGCTTATAATGATGACTTTGAAGGATAGGATTGGCATTCCCTTAGAGACAAGTTCTGTTTTAAAATTTCCAAAAATACAGAGACAAATGGAAAGTATACATGATTTTTCAGTTGGAGGCTCTCCAAAGAGCGGAGTCGTGAATGTAAACCCCCATCCACCCAGGCCCTTGCTGCATGTGGGTACTACCACCTCACCACCTCCAGGGTAGGCACAGTCCCTCTCTCTGATGTTCGACCTTCCGTGAGCCATCCCAGTGCTCCTGGATTGTGTCAGACCATCTCACTGTTAGGGTTCTGGGTGGTGGCCACACAGGACTCCCAATATCTCCCTGAAGACTGAGCCCTCAGAGTAGAGAGGGGAGCTTCCAGCGTTATGATGACATGTGTGGCATCAAGGTTTGATGGAGACCTTCTATTGCGGGAAATTTCAATTTGGGCCGGGAAAAAATTGTCAAACATCCTGGGGAGGAATATGAAGATGCTACGATATGTGGTACGTGGTATTCTGAGAGCCTACAGCAGAGTTCCACTTAGGTGGGCATTTGAGCCCGGAGACCAAGGGTGACTGCAGTCACCCCTAAGGAACTTGTGTTTGAGCTGGATGGATGATGGCAGCTTGAGGATTGGAAGTTTGGGGTCCAGGCCTGAAGTCCAAAAGCAGCACAGCATAATGGATGAGTACAGGATTCTAAAAGGCAGGCATCCGCTGAGAGCCCTGAGAAGTCATGGACCAGTGCGGTTACCAGTAAAGGATGTGCAGTCAGGCAGATCTGGACGTAAACTGTGCCTTTGCCTCCATTCCTTACCCACTTACTTTTTATGCTAATCCATGGGTGTGGATGTGTCCTCCTCATATCCATTTCTTTGTCTATCAAATGGGGCCAGGAATACTGCCTACCCCACTAGGTTGTAATGAGGACCAAGTTAATACTTGCAAGTGCTTGAGAGAGTGCCAGTGAGCACTCACTGAGTATTAACGACTATGTTCACTCCCCTGGGTAAAGTGTCAGATGCCCACTTATCGCCAGAGTAGCTCCCTGACTGTGGTTTGTGGGGAGGACGTGATGAAGACATGCAGACTTCCTGGCTGGCTTCTTTGTTCTTAGTGTTGTTACTCAGTCCCGCCTTCCACCAGTGGACATGTTCCATGAGGCAGGTATGGTGCTGGGCCTGCCACTGGAGTCCTCCTCCACTCTGTCAAGGCGGAGATCCTGTACCTTGGAGAGATCTGAAGATCAGCTAGGTCTCCAACATGGAATGCATGGCTTTGCTGAGCAATCAAATTCCCTTAATCTTGCTGGTGTAACAATGACCATGACACAGGTAGGCTTGGCACATGGCTCCAGGGAATGCTGCTGAAGCCGTCTGCTGGACTCTTCTGGACAAACAAGCCTTGCAGCATCCAAGACCCACAATCTCGTGCTCCAGGGCCCCTGCCCACGATTCCAGCTTTCCCTTCAACAAAGTCACATCGTCCCCAGCCATTGATAGGACCAGGACTAACTGCTGTACTACAATCAGCTTGTATTTTTTTAAAACCATGAACCTGCAGCTCAACTGCAAACAAAAATACAAATCTATACATATGTTGGTGACTGAGCAGTTAGATGGTTTTCCTTGGCATGCTGTTGTTGGGGTCTGGACCATCAGGACTTATACTTCATCTCTAGAACCCAGGAAGCTGTCCCAACCAATCTGTGACATTTAGTTGTAGAGAGAGGGCAAATGGAAACCAGGTGTCTTTGACATCGAGTTACCTCTGCAAACCAGCAGGTTTCCTCAACCTCCAAAATTCCTAATTTAGCCTCATCAGTTCCTGCAAAACTGTCCAAGAAAAAAATATGACCACTATCTACTGTTATAACATCTATTTATCAAATACGCATTCTATGCCAGGTTCTGAGGTGGATGCTGGGGAAACCAGTCATCATTCCTGTCTTCAGGAAGTGCACAGTTTAATAGGAAAAGCCACTAAGCCCTTTTAATACCATTCAATCTCTACTATAACAGAATATCGGGTACAGTTGGTGCTCCAGTCTGCAAGAAACAGGCTAAAAACAAGCCCTCAGATAACAAGAAGAGCAGAAGAAATTTTTTAAAAATCAATTTGATGTTTGGTTTTAAGGTGGCATGTTAGCATGGGGGGAAATAACCTAGAACTTTGTCAGAATTCCTCATAGTTTAATATTGCTTCTGTTTGCAATTACTTATGAAGGGGTTTGGGGGGCATCAGAGTCTTTTTAATTCTGAGAGCTCCTTAATCGAGAAAAAAGTAGCTGCTCATGAGAGTAACTGAGGGTGTAAAACAGAAAGAACCCATGGCCACTTGATGAGGAATGAGCTGAAGATTTTCTTCAGGTTCTGGGCTGGGTGACTGAGGAATCCAAGGGGCTTAGAGGAGAAGCCAGTGAGCTTGTTTTGGGAGGGAAACATCAAGGTAACATGTGCAGGAGTCAGCAGGCTGTATGGGTAGTCTGGACCTAGAATGTCAGTGGACTAGGACATCAATAGATATCTATTAGGAAATGCCTTGGCAAGACAGATCTGTCTGGGAGTAGCAGAGGGTGTATTGGAAGGGATGGGCATGGATGAGGTCACTAAGGAGTGGTCAAAGGGAATGGGGAAAAAGGACGTGGAAAGGAATGCTACAGGACACCATGCTTTAGGGAGGAATACGTGTTGGTATTGGAGACTGAGAAGGAACATACAAAAGACAGGAAAAATCAGTGTCCCAGAAGCCTGACGAAGAGAATTTTGGAAAGCCACAGAAAAGAAGAGGAAGATAAGGACAGAGAAAGTACAGTGGACTTAGCTGTAATGATCTCTTCTGGAACATTCCTGAGGACTCCTGGTGGGCAAAAGCCTGAGTAACACAGAGAGTGATTGGTAGTACAGAAAGTAAATGAAGACTCTTTTGAATAGAGTTGATGGTAAGAGACAGATATGGGACCATAGCTAAAAGAATTCAGGGGGGCCAAAACACCATCTTGACATGTTTTATGTTGAAGGTGCACCTGCTGTTATAGGCAAGGGGAAAGGTGTTACAAGGTGAGAGAGAGTGATGGACAGCAGGGGAGTGGTCTTCTAGGAGGGGAGGTGTGAGGCAGAGAGGGTTGGAAAAGGTTGAGGAAGCAGGCAAAGGCGGGCGAGAAGGTTCCCACTACCAAACCCTTATATTTGTTCCAGCCAGTGATAACCATGCCAAAGAAGGGAGCTGCCTCAGTCCTGAGCATCTTTCTCAGTCAACAGTGTGAAGCGAACACAAAATGAATGCGCTTCCCCCTCTCCTGTCACCAAGTCCATTTCCAAATCTCTACCGGCTGCAAGAGGAGGCCGCACATGTAAATGCACAAGAAACATTTAAGAAGAAATGAACACACTGGGAGCCAGAGCAGGGCTGCCAGAGAGCAGCTACCCTTCCTCAGTGAACACACACGCACTGGCACACAGGCACGCACCCGGCTCCTCCACAGAGCAGAGCTGTCAGCAAATGGGTCTCTAGAGGCGGGATTCCAGCCCCGCAGAGCACTGTGCAAGCTCCATGAGTCGGCCGTTTTCTCTCCCCAAGGGGCAGGGGCAAATTCAGCCAGAGAAGCAATCGCTTCAGACCTAGAATGACTCTCCAGCTCGTTAAGATGAGAGAGGGGCCTCGCCTGAACAAACGTCCAGGAGGCCTGATGGTCGGTAACAGCAGTCTCCCTACAGCCCAAAAGGCAAGCCTGAGTGACCAGCAGCCAGCGTCGGTGTGAGCAGCCTCCGGCTGGATGTGAGTGTGGGTGTGCGCGAGGCCAGAGTTGCCAGGCACGCGCACCACGGGCGCCCCTCTCTGGGTGTCTGTGGCTATGACTCTTAGGAAAATCAGAGAAAGTCCGGTCAAGTAGGTATGAAAGAGCCAGGGCTGCCTTGGCGGGTCCTGACCCAAGATGCCAACATCCTCCGGCTAAGGGGTAGGCAATGCGATGTGTGGGGACTGGCTCGCAGGGCCAAGAGTAAGTTAGGGAGCTCGGCATTCACTGGCCTGCCAGGAGGGGGGCACACTTTCCAAAAGGGACGCTGGGGTTCTAGGGTGGCAAAGGCCAACCTTCGGAGGTTCAATTGGTGGTTTAAAAACAATCAACAAGCAAACACAGCGCTGCTCCAGGCTGCGTCGGCCTCTGCAGCAGGTGTTTGGGGGGTTCCTCTCCAGTGGCTTTTTCAGCCTGTGGGCTAAAGGAAAATGCGGCTTCAGTCGTCCGGGTTTGGACCCATCCCCACGCGCACACACAGAACTTTCTAGGCTATGGTTAGAGCTGAGCTTCAGGGGGTTCCGTAGGGAGAGTGGGAGGGGACCCGTTGCGGCCAGTGGCCTCCACAGGAGAACTGATTTCGCGTGCCAAGGTCCGCGTGCCTCCTCTGCGAGCTACAAGATGAAGCCAGACATCGCGAAGTTCCGGGACTCTCCTCACCCGCTAGGTCTACCCCCCCCTTCCGGACTTGGGTACCCGGAGTGGGTCCCGCCGCCCGCGGCGCTGCTGCCGCAACCCGGGCGCTCGGCTGCAGCAGGGCGCGGGAAAGGGCACTTTGGCGCGGAGTGAGAACCGAGGGGAACGTGTCGGCGCGGAGCCTGGCAGCAACACTCCCTCCCCCGCCCCTAGGCACAACCCCCTCCCCCGCCACCGTCTCCCTTGGTTCAACACCCTCCAGCCTCCATCTGAGCCCTCCTACAAAGAATGCGCGAGACCCCCAACCTGGGCGCACGCCCACCCGCACCCACCCCCAGCTCCGAGTGCCTAGGGAGAGGGCATTTGGGGAGGGGGGTCGCGGCGCAGTCTCTGGGCGGCTCCAGCGGGGGCAAGGGCTTCAGTCGGAGAAAATGGGCGGGGGCAGGGAAGGGCAGACCCTGCAGACGCGGAACGCGGAGGGGGCGCGCCGTTCCGCTCCAGCCCCCGGGACCGACTCGCCGAGCAGAATCGGGAGCCGGGGGGAGTAGGGCTCCGGGAAAGTTTATCCGGGAAAAGCCCGGCACCTTGGGAAGCGAGACAAACTGAAGGCACGGCTCGGGCGCCCCGCAACCACGGGCAGGGACGTCTGCCTCCAGGCCCTCACACCGGCCGAATCCGGCCAAGTTGCGGTTGGGGCTGGGCAGAGCAGTAAGGGCGAGGGGTGGAGGTGAGGACGTGGGTGAGGGTGGGCTGCTGGATGGGGGCAGAGGCAGGGATGCGAAGGAGGTGGGCAGTCGGGGCTGTGAGGGTGGGGGCGGGGGAAGGGACCGAGACCGGGTCCAGGCCGGGTGGGCTCCCGGCTCGGGTGGGGCGCGCGGCGGCCGCCGGCTTCCCGGCGCGGGCGGACTTACCCGCGGCTGCCGAGGCGCTGAACAGCCCCCAGCCCAGCAGGAGCAGCAGCGGCGGCGACGCTGGCGGCGGCGGGCGGCCCCAGAGGCTGCCCGCGCCCGGCACGAGCGCCGAAATCCCGGCTTCGCCGCGAGCCCTCCCCGCGGGGCAGCCGCAGCGCCCCTGCTCCCGTCCCCGCGAGCGCGGCATGGCGCGGCCGGCAGTGCCGAGGGAGAGGCTCCGCTCGCCGCCGAGGAGAAAGGAGGTCAGGAGAGCTCGGGAGCTTTTTTCTGTTCGGAAAAAAATCCCGGTACGCGGGAGCCCTGAGCTTCTGCGGCTGGAATGAACCAAGTGTCCGCCCGGCCGGGGAGAGGCGCGCTGCGCTCTCGGAAATGACTCGCTCCAATCCCGCTTCGCGGGGTTCGCGCCGGGGGGTGGGGGTTGAATTATCCCCGGATTAATCACTCCGGAGCCGCTTCTCCGCCGCTGCAAATGCTGGAGGTGGAAGCGCAGCCAAGGAAAAAATTGGGGGGGGGTTGGGGGTTCCTTTTCAGCGCCTCCTCCATTTCCAGATAAACCACAAATTACATCTAAAAGGCTTGTTTATTCCTGTTTGTTTTACAATTGACCCGTTTCTTTTAAGTTAAGTCCTCCAGTTTTCACGTCTAAAAGCGCCCATTAATACACTCCCCATACACACACAACGCCACGGACACACACGCACTCACACGGGCACAGGCACACACGCCGCTGCCACGTTTGGAAACTGGCATACGGTCTGGGGAAAGGTAACCAGGGAAGGACGCGGTTCCCCAGGTCTTGGGTCTTACGAGCTGATCTTGGGTCATGGCTTCGAACTTGCAAATCTTGGGCTGGGGATGCTTAGGAGCCCTCTTCATACAACCCTCCTAGGCCATCCCAGGAGAGAACTGTGGGTACCAGACCCAGGCGGGGCTAGGAATTAGAAGGCAGGCGGGTGGAACCCGGGCTGGGGCGGGTGGGCGTCTGCTTATCTGACCCAGGGCGGTCCCATCCCCACCTTAAGACAAATTCTAAGGGGGGTGGAAAGATGCCTGTGTGCTCGAGGATGGGGGTAGGGAACGAGCTTGGTGAAAGGACAGTGCAAGAGTTACTTGTACAATTTATCTTCAAATTTAAATAACCGGACCCTTCTTCCTCTCCCGCTTCCCCTCCCCCTTCCAGCACGTCCTCAAAGCACGCGAGTTTCTCCTGCTCTTGTGAGCACCTCCCTGCCTTTCTGGAGTAGCCGCTGCCTCCAGGCCCCAAGGGCTCAGCGCAGGTCCCCAGCCCATCCCCCACCGCGACTCCGGCCGTCTCTGTCTGGTCTATGCTACGCTCCTCCGCCAGTCACGATGGCTCCTTAGCTGTCTATGCCGAACTCTCCGCCGGAGGAAAGAACCGCGTAGGGAGGTGTGGGGAGGGCACAGGGAGGGGCGAGGCTCAGGGAAGAGGCCTCCCGGCTGGCACGCACAGAACAGAAAGGCACCTGCTGAGGGGCACCTCTGCTGCCCTTTGCAATAAGCACCCAGAGAGGCCCTAGTAGGGGTTTGGGGAGCCAGGGAACCTCGCTATTTGGTCAAACCCTAGCTCTGGCGTATGCGTGGCCCCCAGGGGCAATGCCTGGCAAGCCGCGGGGCCTAAGAATTTCCAGGGCAGAGTGAAGAGAGGGAGTTGGTG
Source organism: Dinomys branickii (assembly GCA_004027595.1). Taxonomy (NCBI): domain Eukaryota; kingdom Metazoa; phylum Chordata; class Mammalia; order Rodentia; family Dinomyidae; genus Dinomys; species Dinomys branickii. The sequence continues at coordinate 45,448 of PVLD010011182.1, forward strand.
TTAGCTACCTGGATTGCTGAGGAGAGGGGCAGGGGTGGCTATTCAGCTTGGCGGAAGGTCGGCCACCCTGGGAATTTCCAGGAAGGCCCTACAGAGGGGATATGGGGTTACCGACCCGGCTGGAGACCCGGATTGGACAGGAGGATGCAGGACCAGAAGAGTGGATGCTTGTCTTTATTTCCAACAGAAAAACTTGCTCCCCAGAGCCACATTTTTGCAGCCTGCTAAATGCCATTGCTCCTCCCTCCTCCCTACCCCAAGTTGTTCCGGTTTCCCAGCATGAGCTCATCCCACAGCTGGGGAGCTGGCCCGGTGGCCCTGGGCGGGCTAACCGCCTCCAAATCGCCGGCCCATCCCCACCCCCAACACACTTGCTTTCCCCATCCCTCGCGAAGACGCGCCTCTCTGGGTGCCAAGAGCCAACCAAAGCAGCCAGAACTCCTCAGTGAATGGCCTGCTTTATGTCCCTGGGCAGAGAGGAGGGGGCTTTTCGCTTCCCATTGTCCTGGCCGCCCGAAAGAGAGCTCAGTCGAGGCGACTGGCCAGGCCTTCCTACCATCCCTGGAGAGAAGGGTAGGGACAGGCCTTGTGGTGAGAGGGTGGCTGCCTAGGGGGCTATTGGCTCTGTTCCTGGCCCCTGATCTTGGACCTTCTTTCTGTGTTGGGGGCTGAGTTCTCCTCCATAGACAGGAACTGACAGTGATGCTCAGGCTTCTCTGAAGCCCCAGAGCTGGGCAGAAGAGAGCCAATGATGGACTTTCTCTTACCGGAGAACTTTGTTCTGTGGCTACAAATGAGATGAGATTTACCCTAAAACCCTCCCTGGCAAAAAGATTGTCATCCTTCTCCCTGGAGGCCCCAAAAGGCAGGGGCACCCTTTTAACTCTCAAAACGACCCAGGTAACATCCTCCACCATTGGTGCTGTCTCTGATCTATTTGGGTCCACACACATTAACTGAGCCCCTCTTGCACTTTGGGTGGAGTGAGGCTATGCTATGATGCACACAGGGGTGCCTTCTTTGGGAGGAGGCAAGGTGGAGGTGGAAACCAACATTGAACTGATAGAAGCAGACAGTGATAATCACCATGGCTGAACAAGAGGCATGCTATATAGAGGCATATCAAGATACTAAGCTTTTCTGAGACTTGGGGGATCAGAAGGCTAATTTAAGGAGGGAAGTAGGATTTTGGCTGAACCCTGATGCTTGGATAAAGACTTTAACCAGGTGAAGATTCATTTACTCAACAAATATTTATTAAGCATCATTACATGGCCTGTCACTATGCTAGATAAGAAATATACATCACAGTGGACAGTCCAGGACTTTATGAAGGCAGGCAATAAATAAATAAGTACGCAGAAAGTTCTTAATTAAGGATCTATGATGGAAAAGTTCACAGTGCAATGAAAAGATTTTGGTCTAGTTTTGAATTGGTAACCTTCAAGACAGGACCTAAAATGAAGCCAAAAGCCAGGCATGGTGATACACACCTGTAACCCCTGCACTCTGGGAAGCCAAAACAGGAGGCTTGCAAGTTCAAGTCCAACTTGGGCAACCTAGTGAGACCCCTGTCTCAAAAAAAATTTTAGAAGGCTAGAGGTGTAGCTCAGTGCAAAGATCCTGAGTTCAATCCCTAGTATAATAATCAAACAAAGTAAGGAAGCCATACAAAAGAGTTAAGAACAGGTAAGACCTAAAACTGGGAAGGCAACTACAGGAAGGAAGGTGGGACTGGATCCAGGTGAACAAGAGGAAATGCCCAGGAGATGGGGGGGGGTAGATTTCATGCAGGGTCCTGAAGGGGATGGTAAAGCGTCTGGATTTAACTTTTTGGTAGTGGGAAATAAAAGCTGTTTTGTTTTGTAAGGGCTACCATAACAAAGTACCACAGATTATGTAGCTAAAGCAACAGCAATTTATTTCCTCTCAGTTCTATAGGCTAGAAGTTCAAGATCAAGGAGCCTATAAAGCCTTTCTCCTTGGCTTGTAGATGGCCATCTTCACCTTGTGTTCCTGGTCTCCCTTCTGTGCATGTCTGTATCCTAATTTCTTCTTCATATGAGGATGCCAGTCATCTTGGGTTAGGATCCCACCCCAATGATCTCGTTTTAATTCTTTACCTCTTTAAAGACCTTATCTCCAAATAAGGCCATGTTTAAAACACCTGGAGGCCAGGATTTCAAAATATGAGGAGGGGGGTATATCTGTCCCATAACAGGAGGATGTAGGTTTTTCAAGCAGGACAACAGCCAGCAGATGCAAGAATGTTGCAGTAAATACATAAAGAGATGTCTGTTCAGTCTGTGGATAGCATAACTACTTTAGCAGCAGATACTCTGGAAAGATGGACATATCTCTGGTATAAAAAGTACATTTTGGTCTCTATGCAATGAAAGTCAAGTGCCATAGCCTGGTACCAACTCTGACAACTGTGTGGATAATGGAGAGGAAGGGAAGGGACAGAAAAAAAAAGTACAACTACTTAGGAGGCTACTGCAGTGGGATGAGCTGCAGCACTGTATTCTGAATGATGTGAGCCAAGGCAGGGATGTGCGCCACGGAAGCACTTGCAGGCAACAGAGGACCAGGAATCCAAGAGGCGCTCGCATCCTTCCCCCACAGGCCTGGGAGAATGTGGCTCTCGGCGCAGCAGCCCCTAGGACTGGCTCTTGCCTGCCCCTTTTCTTCTTCAGATGGGAAACAGGTAGCCCTGGGTGAAGGTCTCTTCAAGATGTCACATTGCAAAGAACAGCCCAAATGCAGTAGAGTGATGCGCCAAGTAAGCCTAGTATCCAGACGCAGTCAGAGTTTGTTTTAGAGGGAAAACAAAGCCTGATGCTCTGGAGAACTCAGCCTGATTCAGGTAAGGACTGTAGACTCAATACCCTGAAATTTTCATTCTGATTTAAGAAAAATCAAAGAGCCTTCTGAAGCCTAGAAAAGAAAGTAATGGGATGCTCCAGCAATGTGAGGGCAGACATGGAGACGGAGGAACAAGCCAGCCTGCAGAGGAGAACCAGAGTGAGGCACAGCCTCAGGGGGAAAGCCTGGGATCTGAGTCTGGGGGGAGAGATGTCTAAATCCTGAGTGGGATCAGACAGAAGCAAGCATTTCCCAAGGACTGTTCTTATAGAGATGGCAGTAATCTGTCTCCTGAGTAAAGGTAACAGAAGAGGTCCATGAAGGAACAGCCCCCAAAAACTGTGCTGAGCCTACAGGCCTCCTCCACCAGGAGGGAGAAGCTTGCAGTCTCCAGTCTCGGACATTCCTCCAGTGTTACCAAATACAGGATCACTGGGAAATCTTCCATTTGTGAAAAAAGGAAAGGGCAGAACTTACCCCAGTGATGTCCCAGAGGTCAGTGTTTTCCTCTGCATGTCACAGGCCACAATCCATAGGAACAGGGCTGTTCCAAAGCTATTACCTCTCCTTGAAGTTTCTCCTATCAGTTTTGCTACATGCCTCTCCGTTTTGCTCACGCTGTTCCCTCTGCTTGCAACACCATTCCCTCCATTCCTAGTCACCACTCAGCTCCAGGGTTACCTCCACCAAGCAGTCTTTCCTCAGTCTTCCCCCCTGCCTTGGTGGCTCTTTCAGCGTGGGCAGCTAGTTGGGCATCACAGATTCCTCCACACTGTAGAGCAGTGGTTCTCAGCTGAGGACCATTTCTTCCTCCAGGGGACATTTGGCAATGTCCGTAGTCATTTTTGGTTGTCACACCTGACAGGTGCTACTGAAATCTCAGAGGTAAGACCAGGGTTGCCAGTAAACATCCTAAAATACATAGAGAGAACCCTCACCCCATTCCAAAGAATTATGTGGCCCAAAATGTCAGTCACACTGAGCTGCCTCTAAGATGTGCATGTTTAGTTAGAACTACAAGTGCCAGCTATCTTTGCAGTTGGTTATACATGATACAAGGTTCTAGCCAACAGAATGTAAGTTCAAGGCTTACCCGATAGAATCCTCCCAAGGTTAATTCCTCTGTTTACTGGATACGAAGCACTAGAATCCTGGGTGATGGCAGAGCCGCAAGACCAAGCCTGTTTCTCCAAGTCACCATGTCTCCAAAGTCAGAAACACTTGCACTGAGCTATTACACCAAAAAATGTCCTTTGACAATGTCAAGCCGTTGAGATACTGGGGCTTGTTGTAGCAGCCAGCAATACCCTTTTATACACTTCCTCTCTATTCCTTCAGTATCTTGTGTCATTCACTTCTCTTCACTCCTTCGTTCATGTGTTCATGCCACAAACATCAATCTCCATGCCAAGCTCTGGGCTAGATGCTGAGAAACAAACACAGAGAATAACACATACCTACGGTCCCTGTCCTCGAGGGCCTGACAGTTACTGAGAAAAGTTAAACAGCAAAGCACAATTAATTGCACTAGGAAAGTTATAGGGTGCGATGCAAGCAACAAAAGGAGCTCAGCCTAAGGAGAGAATAAGAAGTAAAACTTTCTAGAAAGAAAGCACAGAGCCGGTGATGCAAGTATGAAGAACACTGCAACACAGTATGAAGAATCTGCAGTAAACCAGAAGCCCAGGGTGCCAGGGTAGAGCTTAAGAGGGAGCAGATCATTATTCTGAGAGTCCGCTAGCTCAGTAATTGTCAGTTTTCTTAATTGTCAGCTGCATGGTGCACTGCTGCTCCTTATGGTGGAAGCCTTAAGGTCCTCAGTGTCTGTCCTGTGCTTGGTATTTTCTCCTCTTCAGTGACCCCTAGACCCTGCCCTTCAGCCTGGTCACGAATGAACTTGCCTGTTTCCAGTCTGTGCTCAGTTCCCTAGCTCAGGAACCAGTTTCCACATCTTCCCAGGTTCCTGAGCCAGACCTGGGAGTCATACTGGACTCTCCTCTCACTCAGTCCCCACATCAAGGCCACTGTGAGCCTTCCAAGATCTGCCTCCTTAACACCTCCTGGATCCTAATCAAGACCCCTATCATCTGTCTTTCAGATCACTTACTGCTTTCACCCAGTCCAATGTGTTTCTCCGAACCACCAGTTACCTTTTTAAAACACTAAGCTGACTTCACAGCTCCTCTGCCTTTCCTGGACTTTACCCATGACCTACAGAGTAAAGTCCAAGCTTCTGCTAGGCCCTCCCTACAAAATCTTCCACTGTCTGACCTGTGTGCCCCTCCAACGTCCGGTTTCCCTCCTGAACCATCAGACTGCAACCATCCATACGCCTGCAGGGAGGCATGCTTTCTTCCACGCTTCCCTTGGGGTCCTTCTGTGTGCTGACTCCTGTCTGGAGTGCCCTGCCCCTCTTCTTCCACTTCCTTTCCCTCCTGCTCTTCTTCCTCCTCCTCCTCCTCCTTCTCCTATCCCTGGCCTTCTCCTATTTGTCCTTCAAAGTCCAAACTCCAGGTGTCAGCTCTGACAAACAATATTTGTCAGTGCCAAAGCAGTGCCTGGTACATGATAGTCGCCCTGTGAACCGTGGGTGGATGACTGGTGGCTGGGTGGCTGGGTGGATGGATGCATGGATGCATGGATGCATGCAAGCATGCACATAAGGAGGAATGTGTAAGTGCTCAGTAATGTTTGTAGAATGGACGCAAAGTTCTCTCTCCTAGGCTTCATTATCTGAGTTCCCTAAAGAAATGCCTTCGCTGAGTTATGATGTAATAGTATGCTCTCTGTCTTCGGAGAACCCTGATGTGAAAAACTGACCAACTTAATGGTGTTTCTGTCTTTTATGAAAACAGAATTGAATACATTGCCCACTATGTCACTCAGTGTCCTTTATACAAGGACTCATGATAAATTCATGCTTGGGGTTATTTCCAGGAAACATTTTGTCTCTGTGGATGAAGATGTGTATTTTCTGCTGTCAGAAAATAAAACCTCTGCCACCCAACATGCTTCCATTTTTACTTTAGCTGACAAATAGGGATACACAGTTTTATTACCTTATTACCTTCATACAATCTGGCCAATTCAGGTTCCTGAAAGTAGCAACTCTTTCTGCTTTCTTAAGTGAGTCAGTTCTTGCTTTATTCTTCAATGCCATATTTTGTACTTTTTAAGCTATAAACTGCCTTAAGCCCACTCAGCAGTAGGCTAGTAGAGGTTTTAAATAAATGTATATTGGTGACCAATGACCTAGCATGGAAATTAAAGAAGGAAGGGCTGAACACCACAATTTTAGTTGAGAAAGGTCCTATAAAGTGGCTCCTCAGGAATCTTTGGGGTGCCCATCATCATGGGGATGTGTAAGAAAAGACCAAATTAGGAAGCAACTGCCCCAGTGAATTGTGACTTTGCTGCTGCCTTGTTGGGCCACCCCTTCTAAGCCTTCTTCTTTTCATCTGTAAATAGACCCTCCTCTCCCCAACTTAGAGATCTTGCAAGCTCCTGTTTCACAATGCAAGGTTATTAATAATAATATATAATAACACCAATCAGTTTCTTTTATGAAGGGCAGACTGTGAGGTGGGCACTGTGCTGAGAACTTTGCGTGCATTTTTTTTTTCTATTTGAACCTCCACTCTGCCACAAACCTGTGTATTGTTTTACCACTCTGCTCATAAAGAAATGCCAGAGAAATCAAGCATGTACAAAGGTACCTATTAGCAAGCAGCAGAACAGGAATTGAAATTCAAGTGTGTCCATTGCCACTGTCCAAGATCTTAACTACCTCCTTACAAGTGAGCAAGAAAAGAGGTGAGAACAAGGCATAGCCTGCCCGCTCACTGGAAATGACCAAGATTGCGGATGGTGTCGCCAGGAGAGAAAAACCACCAAGTCAGTTTCCCTTCCAGAGCACATCAGGTTCCTTTTCAAAGTCTTGGAAATAGCCGGCTGCTCTACAGCCTTGTTCCATGCTCAGACAACATCTGGGGGAAGCCAGCCCTATGAAACATGGTTACAACTTCCTCTTCCTCCAGCTCTGATGATTTGACTCTCAAGAAATTTGCTCGGATTTACCCTCTGCCCTGCCCCTGGGCAATTTTGCCCACTGGGCATTACTGGCATGGCAGTGTGAGTCTCTATGGTTTTTAGGGGCCTACAGAAAAGTTTGAGTCCTGAAATCTGTATTATTAGTCCAACAATACAATAAAGAAAACCACAACATTGAAATAAGTAAATATTTAATTAAATGCAAAGTGTAGCATTATGTCAACTTCATTAACTGTTGAATATAGTAGTCATAAAAATTTCATTACATTTGATAATGACTTGTAGGTTGGAGTTTTTCTCACTGTGCAAGATTTCCCAAGTAGGCACCAAGATTGGTGAGAAATCATAGCCTATCATAAATTAAATAAATTACTCATGGCCAAAAACTTTCAAAAGCAAAATGGCAAAAATCCTCACGATTTTTTTTATTGCTGAAAAGTTATATTGTTAGAGGTGGGTGTGTTTAATAAAATAAATTAGGTGAAGAACAGGACCTGTAGAAAAACTAGTTGGGGCCTATGAAGATCATAAAAGAGCTTATGCCTTGCCCACCTTTCCTGGTTTTTCAACGCGATCATATTTGTAAACTTTTTTTTTTTTTTTTTTTTTTTTTGCGGTACTGGGGATTGAACTCAGGACCCTGCACTTGCTAGGCAGGTACTTATTCCACTGAGCTATATCCCCAGCCCCTAACACAACCATATTTGTGTTGGGGGTGGAAGACAAGTGGATAAAGGTTTAGACTGGAGAATAGGTAGGGAACATTACATCCCCCTGAAGTTTTCCTGGCTCCAGATAGGAAAGCAAGAATCCCAGAATCCTACATCATGATAGCTACCATTCCTTGGAGAGGAAGGATGTGCCAGCCTAACTTCCAAATTCTTCATATCTATTATCTCCATTGTGACAAAACAACCTTACAGAGTAAGTATTTTATTATCTCTTTTGTACAGGAGCTAACCAATCACAAAGAGGTTAAACCATCATCCCAGGGTACCATGGCTAGTAAGGGGAAATCAAAGAATGTTTCCAAGCTAAAAATAATTTATATAGGTAAATTTAGTGTCTGTGACCATTAAATGCCTCACTTTGGGACTCAGCCTATCTCCTATTTTCAGCTTCTGCAACAGTGCTAGAACATATGTACCTGTGCTACAGGAATATATACCTATTTGAAAGAAGACTAGATAAGCTCAGTTTATTCCACATGCGCCCCAAGGACTTAATGGAACACTTTGCCTCCTGTACTATAGGCTGTGACTCTGTCTAGGGTTGAGGACTTTCTCATCTCAAATCCTTATGCCTTGCACAGCTGTGGCCCATGATACGTGTTCAAAAACAAATAGAGTTTGGAAAGGCTTATGTGATGATTTGAGTCTATCACAGAACAATTTCCCCAGCCATACAGCTAAAATTCTCCCTCCCCACACATAGCACAGAAGCTGTTGTTCAAAAACTCCAAAGGTGTACATTTCAATGTAATCAACAAGCAGGTCAATGTATAGCACTTTTATGTGTCTCTTCAGTGCCAGGTGTTGTTCTAGCTATTACTATATGTTAAGCAATTACTTAGTAATAGAATGTCTACCACAATTCTATGAAGCAAGCGTTCTTTATTATCATCCTATTTTATAGATGAAGAAACCAAGTGTTATGGGGTGAATTATATCTTCCTAGTATTTATATGTTAACATCCTGTTGTGGTTTGGGGTTTTTGCAAGGGGAACAATACAATACAAGACATATTTTACAAGATTATTTACAATAGTCACCCAAAGATTCATATACAAAGAGATTGCAGGAAGTCTGGCCACACGCTAATGACCAAAGAATCCGGCTGAGGGCCTGGATCCTAAGATATAATGTCCTGCATGAATCCAGCTGAAGACCTAGAGTCCATAATGATGCATGCTATGAATCCAACCGGAGGCCTAGAGCCCATGACAATATCTCATACAAGCCTGTTTCATGGGTCTGTGCTGGGATTGAAAGTCAGTGGTGAAAGCTAGAAAATCTATGCCAGTGACATGAAGGATCTGTGCTAGCAGGCTGAGGGATCTGCACTGGAGCCAGGAAGTGACACTCAAGGTAAGAATTAGAGCTCCCCTCAACAGTACCACAGCCATCCTCAGCAACAATGAGGTCCCGAGCTCCTCCAGTGATCAGGACAGCCAAGTTCCCATGAGGAAAGCCAATGTAACAAGCTTCTTCAGGAGACTGAGCAGTGCACCATCTTCCCCTCCAGAGCCAGAAAGCGATGCTCAAAGTGAGGACCAGAGCTCCCCTAAAGTGAACCATAGCCATTCTTAGCAGCAACAAGGTCCAGAGCTCCTCCTCTGATGAGAACAGCCAAGTTCATCAGGAAAGCCAGCATGACACGCAAGAGAACCAACCACTCCTCACAGCTTCTAACAGCACCCAACAGCTTCTCAGATCCCAACAGCCCCTCTTAGCTCCCAACAGCTTCTACTTCTTCTCTAGTTCTGCCTCTTATGCTGCTGGCAACAATCCTCAGGTGGGCTTTCCACACCCAGCAGCACACTGGTTCAGTTCAGCTGGGTGTTACAAGTTGACACCAGTTGTCAATCCACCATATATCCAGACCTCTAGTACTTCAGAATATGGCTATATTTGGAGGTAAGGCTTTCAGAAAGGAGGTTAAGAAAAAATGAAGCTATCAGGGTAGACCCTAATCCTATATAACTAGTGTCCTGTTCAGAAGAGAAGATTAGGATAGGAAAACCCTGTGAAAACACAGGGAGAAGAGAGACTGATCTATAAACCATACCTTAGAAGGAAACCAACTCTGATGGCACCTTGATCTTAAATTTCTAGCCTCTGAAACTGTGAAGGAATAAATTTCTATGTGTTAATTCTGGTGTTCTCTGGTGTTTTGTTGTGGTAGTTACAATGAACTAATATACCACACTACAGGGTAACTTGGCTCAGTCTACATTACCAGAAAACATAGCATTTGATGAACTCTACATCTGAGCCTAGGTAGTCTGATTCTAGAGTCCATGTGCTGTTCAGTATGGCAGTCACTAGGTATATATCATTTTGAAGCACTTAAATGTGGCTAATGCAAGGGAGGAGCTAAGCTTTTTATTAATTTACATTAAAATACAATTAAGAGCTGGGCTGTGCCACCCTCTCTTGTGTGCAGCATGCAGCCTGGGCTTCGAGGGCAATGACCTTCCTTCCCTTTGAAGGGTCCCCAAGGGCTGAAGAGACCCTGGCTGACCTTCTCCCCTCCATGGCACCTTTGGGCATAGTGCAGGCCTTGTGCCCTGGTCTCTTCGGTCTCTGCTTGCCCTCTGGTCACCTTTCCACCCTGCACCCTGGTGGGAAGAGGCTACAAGAAGACAGCACATCAGGCAGTGTCATCAGATATTGGTGATCTGCTGGAAACTTGGTCTTCAGCTTCCCAGCCTCCAGAACTTTTTGTTTCAGTCTTACCTGAGAGGTCTGTCACTACTGAAGCCACTGAGAAGCCCAGGCTCTGACATCAAACATGACATGAGCAGTTGTCTTCCATGGCAGACCCTTCTACCATACCATATTTACATTTGAGCCTGACAGCCATGGACTGAAACTTCCAAAACTTTGAGCCAGAATAAACCTTTCCTTTAAGTGTTCAGTGTCAGAGAATTAAAAAGAAAAAAAGAGAGAAATGAAGAGAATTTCAGGAAATGGAAAGATATGCTTGCTCATGGATAGGAAGAACCAACATTGTGAAAATGGCCATACTCCCAAAACTGTTACACAGATTTAATGCAATCTCAGTCAAAATGCTATTAGTATACCTACAGATCTAGAGAAAACATTCCTAAAATTCATCTGGAACCAGAAGAGACCCAGAATAGCAAAAGTAATCCTGGGCAACAAAAGCAAAGCATCACAATCTCTGACTTGAAATTATACTATAAAGCTACTATGATAAAATCAGCATGGTACAGGCAAAAATACAGACCTGAGGATCAGTGGAACAGATTAGAAGATGCAGACACAACTACAAACACACTCAGCCACCTTATCTTTGACGAAGGGACCAAACATATTCACTGGAAGAAAGAAAGTCTTTGTAATAAATGATGCTGGAAAAATTGGCTTTCTATGTGCTGAATACTAAAAACTAGACCTATCATCATGTACTAAACTAAAATCAAAATGGATCAAAGATCTAAATATTAAAACAGAAACACTAAATCTACTGGAAGAAGAAGTAGGTAGAAATCTTGAAGACATAGGGGTAGGCAGAGAGTTCATGGACAAAAACTGCATGGGAAATACTTCAAAGAATGGACAACTGGGTCTCATCTTATTGAAAAGTGTTTGCCCATCAAAGAAATCACCAACAGAGTAGAAAGAAAACCCACAACTGTCCCTCAGACAAAGAACTTCTATCTAGAACATATAAAGAATTTTTAAAACTCAGGCCCCCCAAATTCAAAGACCCAATTTGAAATGGGCATCTGACATGAATACATACTTCTCAGATGAAGAAATACAAATGACAAATAAATATATGAAAAAATGTTCAACATCACTGGTCATTCAAGAAATGCAAATTAAAACAACACTGAGATTCCATCTCATTCCAGAAAGAATGGCTATCATTAAGAAATCAACCAATGACAAATGCTGGCAAGGTTGTGTGGAAAAAGGAACACTGCCCCACTGTTGACTAGGGTGTAGACTGGTACAACCACTGTGGAAATGAGTGTGGAGATTCCTTAGGAAACTAAGATTAGAGTTATCATTCGACCCAGCTATTCCCTTTCTGGATATTTTTCCAAAAGAACTGAAAGCATCATATTTTCTAGAGGCATTTTTAATTCAAATTTTGTCTCCCTGACTAAACTATAGGCTCCACAATGGAGGAGGTGTAGCTGTTTCTCCTTTCTGTTTGTGCCCAGAGCCCAACACAGTGTAAGGCTCTCAGTAGCATGACTCAATAAATATTTGTCAAATAAATACAGCAGTGGTATAAAAAATACAGTTAAAATAACCCCACATGGCTATAGTGGCAACCATATCTGATGTAGCTTTGTATAGTTTCTAAGTACAAGGCATAAGGTTTTTGTAGAATCTGCTAGGAGCTTCATTTCTCTGTGTGCCTAAAACATTGCCTGTCTTTGTTCCCTACCCCTACTTTATTTTATTTTATGTTTTCAACCTTTTCCAACTTAGCCCCCACTGCCTGGTTTCCAGCTAGGGCAGAGCGGTGCAGGGACTGAGCTGGCTGATTTCCAGAATCCTGTGGCCTGGGCAGTCAGGGTCCTTGGTGCTCTGCTCTAAGCATGGGTGTTAGCCAACCAAATGCCAAGCAGCACAAACACTGAGTGACATTTTCAGAACTATTAATATTTCATCAGAAATGATCACTTTTCCTTTAAATACACTTTCTTAAAAGGTTTTCTACATTCTTGACTATAATTTTATTCAGTCTAGGTCCTCAGAATTTTCCCCAAAGGAGCACATCTTCAATTTTATAATGAAAATCAAAGGGGAATGAAGCTCGGATTTAAAAACTCAGAGTCAACATTTCCAGGAACTCAGCCCCTCTGTAAAGAACAAGTTTGTATATTGGGTACCTACTGTGTGTCTGAACTTTACATATTGCATACCTTTAGTTCACAACATATATTGATTGTGAGCCTACTATGCGCCAAAAAGGCAAACCGCAAAAAAACTTTAAACTGTTTTTTAGAAAAGGATTTCCTTCCATCCTCCTATTTCATCTCAAACACTGACTCTTCAAAGATCCATGCCCAGACTACCACTAATGCTGTCCCACCCTGTCATTTCACTTTATTAGTTATTTTCACAAGAACTTGATTTCATCTGTAATCATTGCCTTTTCAGTTGCTTTGTTGGCTGGTGAACTGTCTCCCTCCATCACAATAGGGGCCCCAGGGGGGCAGAACCTGCCACTGTAGCTCTTCTCCTGCGCTCTTAGTAACTCACCTGGGACAGAGGAAAGACCCCATAGATACTGGGGGAACGAAGGAGGAAGGTGGTCAGGGTCACACAGCTGCGACTGACAGTATCAAGGTCAAGGCTGCCCCACCTCTCTCTTTTCTTTCTCTGCCTCTTCTGGTCTTTCCCAGGGAACCCTGGCAGGAACATCCACAGACAGCACCACACAGATCACACCACTCCTCTCAGCTGAAGAAAGCTGCTTCTCTGGGAGAGAGACTCCTGCTTGGCAGAAAGCTAACTGAAGCTTCTTGACACACAGCACCTTCCTGTCCCCCAACCCTAGGACCTGCTGAAGCCCAGTGTGTGAGCCTAGTGGTTAAGGGCACAGAAACAGGCTGACGTGCTTGAATCTCAGCTTGCCTCTTTTCAATAGACCTTGGACAGTCTTTCATAACTTTGAGATCCAGTTTCCTCCCATCATGTGAGCGGATTATTAAAAGTAATACTTATTTTAATGAACTTGATTGGGTTTGAATATGAACCCAGGGCGAGGCACAGAGTGGCCATTAGGGTTCAGATGGGACTGATAACGGGGCAACCTCCACCCCGCACGCTTTGAGGTTTGCTCGCTTGCTCGCTCGCTGGCAGCCTGCTTGCCTTGGACTTCTGATGGGAAAACTCCCCTGGGCTCCCGCTGACCCCACCCCGCCCCCACCTGCGGTCCTTGGCCTCGGAACCGCTGCGCCCCGCGCACCCAGCCGTTGCGTTTGAAACCCACAGAAAGAATTTCAGCGCTAGACCTCAAGGAGTTGGGAGTTACTTGGCACGGAAATTGGTTAAAGCCCTCCGGAGCACCTGGCCAACCCTGCCGGGACCGAGCGCTTTTAAGGACTGGGTTCCATCGCGCTGAGGATCGCACACCGGCGCAGGGCAGCAGACGCTGGGTGTCAGCGGCCACCGGGTTGGCTGCGGGCCCGTCTGCTCATTGGAGAGTGCTTTCCTGGACACCCCGCAGCGGTGGGAGGGGCAGGCGGAAGCGGGTAGAGCAGAGATCGAAAGCAGGGACTCTAGGGGTGAGCGGGGGCAGTTGGCTCTCGGCGCACGCGCGCTCCCTGGAAAGGACCAGCCAGAACCTTGTGGAGGATTCCTGCCCCAGCTGAACCTAACCCCCTGCGGGATCAATACCCAGCCGTCTGTGTCTCAGTGCCTTGGCTGAAAATGGGTTGAGCCCCAGGCTCTAAAAGGGAGTGCCAGGGACTGTGGGGAAAACCAGTCCTTCCCTCCAGTCTCCCAGATGTCATTCTGCCTGTCCAGGCACCCGGGTCCTGAGCTGCGGGGGATTCCATGGTTACTAAGCTACTGGGTTTTGTTGACTTTTAAAAATTTTCTAAGGAGGTGTGGGCAAGAGGCAGAGAAGAGCAAATAAAAACAAATCAAAACAAGCCCTCCCTCCCCGGAAGAACACTGTCCTCTCACCCCATCTCCCCACACAAAGCTAAGGCCTCTGAAGGAGCAGCAGTGAGACAGAACTGATCCCCCGAAGGCAAGTCCTCAGCACCCCTTCTGGTGAATGCGAAGCAGTGGTGGGTGGCTTCTCTGTGCTCAAGGGCTAGGTGGACAACGGAGCTTCCAGAAACAAAGAAGGATGGCAAGTGGGAATGGGATCCCGTTATCCTCAGCCCTGGTGGCCAAGCGTCCCTCTGCCCTGGGCCCGTTCCCCAGATTTGTCTGGATCCACCAGGACACCCCCCAAGACAGCCTAGACAAGACTTGCCATGAAATCTGGAAAAAAGTTCAAGACCTGCCTGAGGCCCTGCAGCCCAGGACCTCCAAGGAACAGCTCTCTGCCCCCACAGCTGGGACTCCAAAAGACTGTGCTCTCGGCTTCCAAGAAGAGTAAGTACGGGTGTATTTGATTGGCAGCAAAGAAGGAGGGAGATGAAGCCTGACCTCTGGGAGGAAATGGTCTGACTCAGCATTCAGTCTGCTTAAATCCTCAAGGCTGTATTCATTTCCTCCTCTCCCATAGACGCAAGTCCAGTCTGTATAGAAGGTCAAGGTCCTGAAGTGTCCTAGGGGAAGGGCCACACCAAGGCTATATTTTAGGCTGATCCTTCACCAGCACTAAGGTACCATTTCTCATTCTAAAGACATAGGCAGCTCAGATGTGGGTATGGGTCTTGAAAAAGAACCTTAGCCAAGGCTGGAGGTTAGATAGATAGCTCATGACTGTGCCCAGAAGCAATGGGGAAGTCCTTCCTCTCTCCCATGGAAAGCCTAGGCAATCACACAGATGAGTCTGGTAGTTTTAAACCACATCTGGAATTCCCTAATACAGGGAGCAGCTGTCCCATTCAGCCTCCACAGAAGCTACTGCAAGAGCACACATCAAAATATTTACTGAGAAGGCATTGACATATTCAGAGGACATAATAGAAAATTAAAGTGCAGGAAGATGGCTGTAAATAGCCCGTTCCTTGGTTGGGAAATCCTGTATCATGGAAACACAGAGCTAAGTGTTTCTCCACCAGGGCAAAGTTGAGCAGGTAAGCTTGGGGATAGATACTTGCAGGGAATGAACAGAGAGGGAAGAGGGACCTCATTAGGAAAAGAAAGTAAATCAGCTGCTGTTATTAATGCCACTGTCAAGCACTTCTTCAATGCTTTGCATCTTCAAAGTGGGCTACAAACATTAATTAATCCTTGTAGAGTCTCTGTGAGGCAGGTATTAGTGTCCCCATTTTACAGATGTATTAAGTGTTAATAATTAAGTGCTAATTAAAGGCTAAGTGATAATTAAGTGTTGTCTGCTCCAACACATGCTCCAGCTCAGTTCAGAGCTGCTCTGGGGTGGAGGAACCATCTAGGCATTTATCAGCTGCCTCTAGTTTCAGGAATAGCAAGAGCTGAGAGGAACAGCAAAGGGTAGCTGATAACCCAGGTCTGCACTACCTGCTGTCCCTTTGTGGGCTTATTTGCTTGCTGCAGTTGAAAGTGGAAAGGTCACTTTGGCTGTTCTTGCCTCCCCTGCCCTGTGCTCAGCATGACATGGCTCAGATGGGAATAGCTTGTCTACAGCCAAAATCTGGCTGCCAGGTCTTTTGGTGGCACTGAGCTCTTCTTTCCTTCCCATTCCCATTTGCTCTGGGACAGGGCCTTGGGGAGGGTGTGGGCATCAGCACTGCGCTCAGCTCTCAATAGTCAGAGAGCTGATTGTCCGCTTTATGGACCAAGGGTCAGTAGCAATTTCCAGTAGATGGCACCCTCTCTGCCAGGTCACACGGAATTAATGGAGACAGACTCTACTTCCAGTCTGTACTTGGCTGCATATTGAGCAGGTGTACCTTTGGCCAGCTGTTTAACTCCTTTTGGCCTTGATTTCCTCATCTGCAAATTGAGGGTGATATGCGCTGCCTTGTCCACTTCAGAGTTGATAATGAGGATCAAATGTGTTGGAAGACAAGGAAATGAAAGATGCATTATACAAATGAGGCTGCCCTTTTGTGATTCATGGAGTTCCAGGGTGGAGGTGGGGGTTATTATCCTTGGCTTTGATCTGGACTCTGCCCCGTAGATCCCAAGGCATGTCAGCAAGCACCCTGGGGTCCAGAGGGCTGGTTGCTGGGCCCCAGTCCCCACTTCAGCCAGAGCTGTTCAGGTTTTGTCAGTTTGACTTACTGGAGTTCTGAGTCAGGCTGTATTCTAAAAGAGTTCTGCGGCTGAGAAAAGAGCTGGGAAGCCACCAACTTAGATGCATAAATACGTCATAATTGTGTAGGTATCAACCAAGTGGAATGCAATGAGCTCGACCTGAAATAAAAGGCAGCTGTGCTAGTGGAGTCAAGTAACTGGTTTCAGATCACATTTGAGCTATGTGCCAGCTAAATTCACTGGGCTTGGTTTGGTCTCCTCATCTGCCATGTGGTGATGGTTACTGTACATTTCATAGGGCTGCTGGGTAGACTAAATAAGACAGGTAAACATTTCTGGTACTAACTGGAATTCATGAAAATTCCTTGTAATGATAATGGTACTCACTTCCTTAAGCCCTACAACTATATGATGTAGGCAGTATTTTAAACTCCCATCTTTTTTTTAAAACTTTTTCCTATGTAGATTTTTAGATGTAAAAATAGCATAGTAAATGGCCATACGTTGAATGCTGAGTTTCACTAATTAGTAGATTGTGCCATTTGGGTTTCAATTATGCCCTCATCCATTTAAAAAATGAAACTCTTAGCTGGGCATGGCAGCACTATAATTCTAGCATTCTATAAGGCAGAGGCAGGAGAATCCCAGTCTGATTCCCTGTCTCAAAAAAAAAAAAAAAAATTAAAGGGTTAAGAATATAACAACTCAGTGCAAAAGCCCTGGGTTTATTCTCTAGTACTGGAAAAGAAAGAAAGAAAGAAAGAAAGAAAGAAAGAAAGAAAGAAAGAAAGAAAGAAAGAAAGAAAGAAGAAAGGAAGGCAGGCAGGCAGGCAGGAAGGAAGGAAGGAAGGAAGGAGGGAAGGAAGGAAGGAAGGAAGGAAAATGGATATTTGTTAGAAATGAGACAACTGGCCAGGCATGGTGGTACATGCCTGTAATCCCAGCACTCACTCAGGAGGCTGAGGCAGGAGGAACATTGTGAGTTTGTGACCAGCCTGGACTACAAAGTGAGCACAAGGCCGGCCTGAACTGCGTAACAAGACACTGTCTCAAAAAGACGAAAAAAAAAAAAAAAGGAAATGAGACAACTGAGGTTTGGAGGGATTAATATCTTTGCCTGATGCTTTACACTTCTACACTTAGGGAGTGGTAGAGTTTCAAACATGAAACCAGGACCATCTTAGATTATGGTATATTAATGCTGGCTGTCTTCCCCTGGAATATAAATCATCTTTCAATAGTCAAGTTATTTGAGAGTCCATGTTTTGAATGATCATACATAGATTTTTAATCTAGGGACATGTCAGCATTATGTCTGGGCCATAACATCCTTATAGCAATGTGGTTTCTAGAACAGAAAGCAATAATGCAGACACAATCCAATCTACACAGACTGGATCCTCCCTGCCTACACTTGGTATATCTGTGAATGGCTACTCATACCACATTCATTTTCTCTCCACACTGGATTTTGCTCTATGGACACATTTTTAGTTCATTCAACAAATATTTCTTAACCACCTACTGCATGCCTGGCACTGTGCTAAGAGATGGAAAGAAAGATCTGTGAGCAAGATAAGGCACCAGAAAACAAGTCAATAGTAACAATAAGAAGAATAATGGTAATAAAACCACACTAACTTCAGAATATGAAAAGGACTGGCATTTTCCTTGGGTAAGACCAATGATAAGCACATAAACATAAATAAGGTAGTATTAGATAGTAGTGAGTACAGCGATGGCAATGAAACAGAGTAAAGCAGTGGCAAGAGCCTGTTTAGATGGAGGGTCAGATTGTTTGACCTGAGTCTTGGATGCCAAGTGCGAGTCTATGATCACATGCGGAAAGTGGGAACCCATGATAACATTCATGTCCTTCTGATGTGTGTCCAGGCAGAAGGAGTAGCAAGGGCACAGCCCCCGTGGTCCTTGCGAGCTTTGAGAGGGACAGCATATTGGGGTACAATAAGGGGTGGGTACATGGAGTAAGGCGTATGAGAGACAGGTTGGCATGGTCTTAGAAGCTTGGGATATTACCAAAAGGGGTTCAGTTTTGTTCTGCATGTTCTAGGACACCTGTAGAGGTTTTCAGGAAGGCAGCACAGCAGTGAGATAACTGTGATGCTTTTACAAAAAAGTACCCAGCTTTGTGCAGAGAGAGGTGTGTGAGACAAGAAGTCAAGAGATCTCTAGAAAGATGCTGCCATATACAGGTGAGACCAGAGGGCAGTGGTGGCTAGACCAGAACGAGCACAGCACAAAGAAAAAGTGGGAGCATCAGTGTGCCATTTGAGACGCACCGTCAAGCCTGCTGATGGCTTGGGGCACATGAAAAGAGACATCAGTGCTGCACCTAGGCTTTGACTTGAGCCCCTGTTTGGACAATGTTGCCATTAGTAAAGATGGGAAAGAAATGGGTTTGGGTGAGAAATCAATAGTTCTTCCTAGTGTCAATTAAACACCAGAATCTCGCTCAGCTACCTTTAATTATTCTCACATTCGAGCTTAGAGAATTGTGGCGAGCTGCTTACTGACTCATCTTCAAGGATTGCTTATTCATTTCTTTCAAATATTTCTCAGACTCAGCGTGGGGACCATGACTTTTCCGTTGATTCCATTGCCCCAACTATGGAAGGGCACTTGTTTATTTCTTCATTTTTGGATTCCTTCAACCAACACTTACAGTTGTCTTCTGGGCACCAGGCTTTGTGTTGAGTCCTGGGGGTACGGGGTCAGAAACTCCTCCCTCAGAGAACCCTCCACCGTTCTAGTGGATGGGATAGGCACTGATTCATCTGGCAACAGTGAGATTCAGTGAATATTTATTATACACCTACTATTTGCAAGATAATTTCTGAAAAAATTCCAGTGATGACCATGAAGGTTTCTTGGTTAAAGGTTTCCCCTGAGCTGGATCTGGAGAAAAAAGAAGGAACCAGCAAAAACCCAGCAGGTGCAGGAAGGAGGCGTGCTCTAAGGATAGAGTGTAGCTCATGTGAGAGAAGACAGGGTAGAAAGGTGGCCCAGAGCTGGCTGGGAGAGGCCAGATTCCCTGGTTGCTTTCAGAGCCTTTGGTGAGTGCCTGGGACCTTCCCATCAATGCAAGTCAGACAGAACTTGGTTTGAAGATTCAAAAGGCTCTGATGAGCATCATTCCCAGATAGCTCCTAGTAGAAAGGTAAACCCATAGAAAGAAAAGCACTGTGTTGAAACATTATAAACAAAAACCAGAAGTGATTTCCTAACTGACAGCTTTGTGGGAAGGCAGGAGAGGGAGGAGGCCTGTTTTGCAGTAACTTGAGTAGATCCTTCCCACCATTTCCCTGCAGCCAGTCTTCCCAGTGGGCAGAACCAGTGAGACTTGGGAACCCAAGGCACAACCTTGTTGGAATTGCTCTCCCTGTGTTACTGTTATTTATACAAGTAGATGAACCTGCCTGCCCTGGAGCGTTTACTTGGAATATGTATCTTCCATCATGCTGGTGTGATGATGACTTCAGAAGCTTGAAAGCTGGTGACTGGAGTGAAAAAAGACTCACACATAGAAACTCAGTCTGCTGCCCTATAGCAAGAGCCATCAACGAAGATCTTTGTAGTGTCAAGGTGTAGGCTAGAGCTTGCTCCCCCTTGAGGGGTTAAACACCTCTGCAAGTCTGAGAAAGGCTAGTGGGCTCCCTTTTGTCTGAAATGTATCTCCACAATGCTTAATATTTTTAGAAATGATTAGAGACCCTTGGGCCACGGGTTTGAATTCATTTCCCTGAGATCAAGTACTGAAGCAAGTATCCCTTCCCTTGAGCTGCCTGGTACTGGCCCTCAGCACCCCATAACATTGGCATTGGGGCACCTTATCCTTGCTTGTCAAGTAACCAGTACATGGCATGTTGCTGGCGGGCAGACTCAAGACCTCTGCCCCTGCCCTCCTGTAGCCACCTTGCATATCCTGTCAGTCTCCTTTTATCTGGCTTTTGACTCCTTGGCACCTACCTTGCTCCTTTCTGCCACTGTCTCAGTCTGAGACACTTGGTCCCTTTCCTTCCATGGTGTTCTCCACGTTATGCCAGTTCCATCTTCCTGAAGTACTTCAACAGCACTGCTCAGACATCTCCCTGGCTCTCCATCGTCCTGACACCTTGGTCTGATATTTGGGAGTCTCTAGAATGGCCCTGCCTGTATCTCTAGATGCACAACTAGCTGGGCTGCTCTTGTGAACCGGAGAGAGCTACCACCCAGGGCATATGGCCTTGCTGAGGTTACTGGGCTCCAGGGGTGCCTTTCTCTCTATCGGTATGGAACTCCTAGCTATTCTAAAAGGCCCAAAATAAGTGCATTGCCTTCTGAATGTTTCACTGCTCTCTCTAGCTTCTTTTTAAGTTTAAATAAGCAATGATGTCTTGCCTCTCTTTTAACATCAACTCAGATACCAGATAATAAAAAATAAGGAGATAGATACATTCTAATTCTGGCACATTGCCTAGCTGTAACCAAGCTTCTCAAACTATGTGCATCCTATTTTCCTCATCTGAAAGTCAGGAAAATCAGTGACTACCTTAAAGGGCTACTGGGGGCTACTGGGATAATGTACCTAAGCCCACACAGCACCTGGGATAAGATCAACTCCATATATGTGATCATCATTATC
>PVLD010011183.1:0-27919 GCA_004027595.1 Dinomys branickii
CTACTATCTTATCTATAATTTGGTATTTCCTTTAATGTTTTTGTGTTAACTAATGTGAAGATAACTATGTAATACAACATCCAGTTCTAATTCCCTACTATATTCTGTATAACTTTGTATTTTCTGTATTGTTTATGGCTTTTCTGGTTCTTATGTCTCCATTCTTTTGTCTTTAAAATAAAATTAAAAAAAAAAAAAAAAGGATGAGTGAATCATGAATACACTGTAACTAACTGTGTGGTTCGGCAGTGGGGTCTGATAAGAATCACCTGGTCACTGAGGTATGACCTGGTAGAATGTGTCTCCCTCCCTGGTTCTTTCCCTGCACTCTCTGCTTCCTGGCTGCCATGATGTGAGCGGTTTTCCTTCCTGGGCCATTCCCAATATACCCTTTCTGGTTTGGAGCCGGCTGATTATGGCCTGAACCCTCTACAAACTGGGAGCCAAAATAAAAGTCTCCTTTAAATTTTGGGAGTCAGGGATTGTGTCTCAGCAATGAGGAAGGGACTAAGACAAGAAGATACTTAGAAACTAAAATATGATGTCTTTCCTCCAGCCTTCACCTGCTGATTTTCACCCACACTGGCAGAATTTGCCTGCAACAATCATGACTATGGTATTTGCATAACAGTAGTTCACACACCTGAAAGTAGAGGGGCTCTGCTGATGGACTGTCCCTTCACTTCCCTAACCTAACCAGTAATCAGATTTGAACTAAGTGTGTAAAGCGGTAGGAAAGGTCTAGTTCCTGAAACTGAGTTATCTCAGTCACAATATCTGGGCTGTTTTGCAGGGTCCACTGAACAGCAGTTGACAGATCTTGTTTACCAGGAAAAGAGGGGAAGAGCCAGGACCACAACTAACTTTCATGCCAATGAAGGTGAGTAAAGCCATGACATGGGACAAAAAGCCACAGGACTCTTACACAACCAGGGACTCAACTTAATCAGCCAGCTACCTTGTTCTCCATTTGTATTTAGAGTCACAAAGAAACCACCTCCTTGTATGCTATCCAAAAACCAGAGCCCCAGACAACATCCTCATTTTCAATAACTCTTCCCCTTTATCTCACTCTGCCTGATGCTTAATAAGCTGATTGCTATTTACTTTGGACCAACAGCTAATCTGTTAATGATTGATTTTAAATTTTTACAGTCATTTGTCTCTGGCAGAACCTGAGACTGCAAAAGGCGATCCTTTCCTACCTGATGAATTGGCTTTTTGTTTAGGAGGGGGAAAAAAAGAAACAAAAGCTTTAAGTCAGAAGTCTTCATGGTTGCATTCTGCTGGCAAACAATTGACATTCAGTGAGAAATTTCAATGGGCAAAAAATGAAATGGTAACTCTTTTGTGAAATTCATCTGCCTTTGAAATTGTCAGCAAATAAGTGGACATTTTGCTAATGGTGCCATGGGGTAAAGACCCTCTTCAATATGAAGTAAATTGTAATTGTACTATAAATTTAAAGAGCCTAAAATTCTTAATTAACAAAATTGATGCTCATTGCCTGGTGAGAATGGGATATCTAAACTAAAACCATTATAATCCTTTAAAACAATCTCAATTGCACACCATATGATATATGTATTTTTTTGTAGGATAAATGCAGAAAAGTTAATTTTGCTTCCATTTGAAAAAGAAAGAAGACTTTTGGATAGACAATGGTTATTTTAATTGGCATCACACAGCAGTGCCCTGCAATTTAATCACTGCTTCTAAAAATGGAACCATGGACAACTACCGTGTTCTACAAGAGTGCTGTGCTCATTTATAAACACCACTTCTTCCCCAAGTTAAGCTTTCCTCCGAGATGCCAGCTCTAATTTCATAAACAAGAATGACCCCCAAGGCTAGCATTCCCATCAAATATTTATTAAAATGCACCCCAAGACCTCTCATCTCAAAATGGAATTAAGCGCATCCAAGTGTCTCCGCAAGACAAGAGTGATTTCAGATGTCAGCCAGCACTTTGGTGGACTGAAAAGGAAGGACGCTGGGAAAAGTGGGATTTTGATACCTGGAAATGGTATCCAGTCTTCCTGGAGAGCCACTGTCATAAATTAGCAGATGAGACATTTTACAGAACCTCTAAAAGGAAAGGTTCATTCAACTGTTTGAAGGATAAAAGCCCTGATCTTATTAATATTTTAGATCCTCAAGACACTGAGGCTCCATCTGCCATCAGCAATACCTGAGAAAGAATCAAGGCAACAGGGGAAAAGAAACTGTGGCCTCCCAATGGTCTGCTGACCTTCTTGAGAGGCAGATACTATGTGACAGCAATTGCCTATCTCAGCAGACACCCAGGGAATGGGAGAAAGTGTTAAATATAACCAGGTAGACAGTGATGAATTGACATACTGAAAAATCGAACGCTTCAGTAATCAGCCTAAGGATCTGATATCAACAACATTTTTCAGTTTTGTCCAAATTCATTGAAAGGTGTGCTTTAGCAAGTTCACTTCTCATTGGTGAGACTTTTCATCTTTAGGCTGCTTTTCTGATTGGATTCGGTGTCTTGATGAGCTTGGGCGGCTCTGTGCACAGGAAACAGGCAGACTATCTCCTTGTGAGAAAAGGAAGATTAGAATGGGCACAAATATAAATGGATTTTGCTCAACCATTAATTAAAGAGCGATTAAATATCTATCAAAATGGTTATTTAGAAAGAATTATTAAAGCCATGCTATATGAAAATGCATCAGGTTCTGCATTCCAACAGCACAGTAAACCTGAAATGTTGAAATATTACCCACTATTCTGCAGCAAGAAGCTTCTATAGCTATAATTCTAATTACAAAACTCTAATTAATGTCTACATGGCTTCAGATAACTTCATTAAATCTTTAGAATATTTATATTATCCCAAGACAATCTCTAACCATTAGAATAAAGAAATCCTTTACAATAACTTTTTTTAATGCTCCTGGTATGCTTTTCTTTTTGTGAGACACGTACGTCATAGAATTTACTGTAAGGTTTCACTCCTCTCCACTGCAGTATTCTAAAAATTCCTTAACTCAGAAACACTTCTTTTTTCCTGCTACAGATGCAACATGGCTGTCAGCTGAGATCACTCTCTCCTTCGAGATGTAAATAAAAACTGACTCAAGCCTTCAAACCACATCCTGTGGGAAGGCCAGTGTCCTGCCCCTAATATCTGAGCATTCCTGAGAGCTTGTGTTCTCAGGGTTACATGTCTCTCGCCATGGCTTCTTGTGGCTGGATTCTTGATCTCACATGTCTCTCATCTCCTATGGCTGCCCTGCGTGAATCTACATTTGGAATACGGCTTCTTTTACTTGATTTCTGCCGAAACGCCACTCTAAGGCAAAGTATTTGTGGGAAAACCATTTTCCATTGCAAACACGGTCTCTTGTAGGTTCCCATCACTTGTCACCACCTTGCTTTTGCTCATGCTTCACTGTCCGCCCCTCTCTCTCCTCTCCTCTGCTCTCCCTGTCCCCAAATTCTGGGAAACTTGTTTCCACAGAGCAATTTGCTATCTCTTGGGCTAGGTCCAGACTATCCAGACCATCTCCTGAGGCCTTAACTTCATAGCCAAATGCTTCCATTAAGGTGGCGGACAGTCTCCTCCCTGAAAGGAATTCTTGGCTAGTTCTTCAAATAATAGCATTTTCCTCCAGGCTGCCCATATATTATAAGAAAATCTGACTCATTTCTCCAAATATTCAGGGGAAAAGAAACCACAGAGAACAACTAATTTTGTGATAACCACAATAAGCAAGCATGGAAGGTCTGCAGTAGGAATATAAAATCAGAATCTGGGGAGACCATAACTTCAGGACAGGACTTCTGCCTTCAAAGTGTCAGTAAAATGATTGACTCATAGAACAGCCAGAGAGCCTCATTCAGCTGGTGAGCCTCCATCTCCATTTTTTCCTAAGGCTCTAAGCTCTAAGATTTTCCCAGAAAGTTCAGTGTGAGAGATCCATAAATGCTGTACGTGTCACTGACTGATTTTCCCTTCAAAGCTAAGCCAGAAGCCAAGATGAGACAATGCCCTGCTGCCTGGAAGGGTAGAAAGAATTCAGGAACTGACAAGAAGCCAATCATTTTTCCTTCACTCTCAGCTTGAATATAGGAGACAAAGCATCTCTCCAAATCCCATAAGGCTCAGACGCTATCACATGCCCGTGTTAAATCATCATCCTCACCAGAGTGGGAAAGCCCCAGATCCCTGAACACAAATGGAGGATGAATCAGTTCGCAGGTAATATAAGCCAGGCACACTGGTACATGCCTGTAATCCCAGCATTCCGGGAGACTGACATGGGAGGATTCCAAGTTCTAGTTTGAGTTTAGCCTCGGCAACTTAGCAACCTAGGAAAAACTTGTTTCAAAATAAAATATATAAAAGGGCTAGGGAAATAGCTGAATGTGACAAAATTTGACTGGGTTCAATTCTCAGTACCACAATTACATTTTTTTCACTTTTTTTTTCTTTTAAAAATTAAAAAACTGACAAAACAGTGTTAACCTCAGACATATCCTAACCTCCACTGGAGTAACTCATGCAAAAGAAATTTATTTTAAAATATCTAAATAGATTGATATCCAATGCATCATTTTCTTGCCCTTGTAGCAAAATAACTACAATTTCTAAATAAATGGCAGAAATTAAGCCATTTAGGTTTAAGCCTAAACAAAAATTTTCTCCTTAACTCAAGATTCTGAAAGTGTGATATCATAGTACTAAGTTCAACTCAACAGCAGGCAAAAGTTACTCACTAGGAGGCAAGACTGTCCATCAGTATGCATTGGACTAACATTATTGCAAACTGCTTTAAAAGGCATTGACTAGTTAATAACAGATTTAATTAAAGTGTTGTAACCCATCAAACACTTACCCCTACACACTGTGGCTGATCTATCAGAGGCCTGCTGGACAAACTTGTCCATGCACTGAGGAAAGTGCTGCATTTCAAGGGACTCAGAAAAAAAATGACTTGCCATACACCTAATCATAATTGGTCAAAAAATTGTCCTTTGAATCAAAATATGTCTGATTCAGTCTATACACATTGAATTAATACATTTGAAATGTGGTAATAAATAGCAAAAGTTTTATAATATTACTGTAACCCAGCCCTGTTATTACTGTTACAAGACCACATATTAAGGTCACAATACTATAAGGCAGGTACTACTCTTATTTGTATTTTACAGATGGGGAACTGAGGCACAGGAAATAATATAATGTACTCAAGATCTCACCAGTAAGAAATGGCCAAACCTGGGGTGAACATAGGCAGTCTTCCTATCCAGGCTTCATGCTCAGTGTCTGTGCCATACAGGGCTTCAGCTAACCCTAGGCCCTTAACTCTAGACCGCTAGACCCTGTTGACAGCCTCCCAGTAGCAGCCAGAAACAAAGGCATGCTTCCCGTGATCTGATCTCCATCATAAGTGCCCTGAAATCTGAGGACTCAAGGAAACCTCACAAATTCAAACTGCAAGGAGAGTAGTTGGCTGAATTAAGGGAACTTGTATTATGAAGTATTTTAGGATATATTCACTTGGGTATTTCCACATGTGTATAGCACCTTCAACCACAGGTCATTAAGTATGTCAGGGGTAGGTTTCAAAAGCCTGATTAAATAAAAAGATAAATATTATTTGCATATGCTATGTATATACCAGAATATTAAAATTAACTTAACACATTCTCTACAATTCTACTTGGAGTATTCATTTCTTCTGCAAACCATTTCTTCCTTCAAAATACCAAAGTTAACACTAGCTCTAAATTAGTGGAAGATGCATTAATGCTGTATTCATGAGATTATACTGCAACAATTATGGTCAGTCTGCATTTCTAACCTAATGCATGAGATATTGCTACTCTGCAAAATACAAGTCACCTATGTTACCTCACATTTAAATATCCTCTTTGACACAGCCAGTTGACAACACTATTCAGGTGGCTAGGTAGAGTACATTCTCTCTGTTGCCTCAAAATGCAATTCCCTCTTCACTGAGAAACTCAGCCTTTTATCTGCAAATGGCACAAATATTCCCTTTCTGGTATACTTATTTAATTAATTTTTGCTCAATCACTTTTCATTTAATACTCCAAAGAGCAGGTACATGTGACACTCTTGGGTACCCTCTCTTCTTCCTTTTGACAAAGACCATAGTCTATAAGTATCTGCTCTCCCCACACAGGACACAGGGTCATGCTAACTAGGGCCAGCTTGTAATTGACTAAGACTTGGGAAAATGAGCAAATTTCAACTGGAAGTTTTCTGGCAAATTTCTCCATCCTTGAAAAGATGTAAGACTAGTGAGAGGGGCTTTCTCTGCTTCTGCTGGATGTTATTGTGTCTAGATGTGATTCCTGGAACTGCAGCAGCTATTTATAACTATGAGGTGCACTAGTGTGGGCAGAAAGAAGGACCCGGACCAAGGATGATGTCAGTGAACCATCAACCGAACCAACTACAGAAAATCTCTACTTACAAATTTCTAGTTGTATGAAACAATAACTGTCCTCCTTGATCTGGTAAGTTGAGATTTCTATTGCTTAAAACTGGAAGTATCTAAAGAGGACAGCAGGAAATGTGACTGTATACTTCTCTTTAATTCATTTGCTCAGAATATATTAATTATTAACCTCTTGTATTATTCTAGATAGAATTCTGGGATAGAAGAATAAAGAGGTAAATATCTGCCCTTCTGTAGACTATGTTCTAGTGGGGGAATGTGCCTGTGTCATGTCCTGTACACTTACCCATAAAATAGGGTAGAAGACATCCAATACTGGCAGAATGGGAAGGACACTGCATTTATCATGCATCAGGACACCTGTCAAAGGCTGTCATATGTAATCACCAAAGTCACATGGTGAGGTTGTTATTAGGGTTCCCATTTTACTAAAGAAGATACAGGAACTCAGAAATCGTAAGCCACAGAGCCAGAATGAGAAGCCAGATCTGACAAAAACCCTGAAACTCTTTCAGCCCTCCTGGCCCATTAAACCAGCAGGATAGGAAGTGGGTGACAATGGCAGGGCAACAGAACACAGAGCAGATGCAGTGTGTGTCCTAAAAGGACTGTAAACAGGACAAAGCAGTAAAATTAAATGGATGGACATCTGGCAACTCTGAGATAAACACTCAGGGCTTCTGATGAGCTGGTGGCAGGGCTAGGAGGAATGAAGCTGATGCCCTTAAGGGTCTGTGATTTCCTGGCCTGTCAGATCTGTTCCAGGCTTTCCTGCAAGGGATGGAGTACATGAAACATAGTAGCAAAAACAAAGCCCTCCCAGACCACAGACAGGCCGACAGAGAGGAGGTGCCTCATCACTGAAGAGCTGTGTGTTTTGCAATGATAACAAGTAAAAGAATCCTTCCAAAAACTTCTGCTTGGGTGCTAATTAGTGACGTAGTAAAGTTGGCTTCCATTTATTGGCACTTGATATATGCCAGGTGTATTACATTCTTTCTCATAAGATCATATTATTAAGTTAATTCTATTGTCATTCCTATTTTTACAGATAAGGAAACCAAGACACAGAGAGTTTGAGAAATTTGGCCCAAGGTCTCAGAACAAATAGGGGGTAGAGTCGGGGTTTCCACCAAGTCTGTCTCTTAATTATGATTGTACATTTCCTGCTACAAGCGTTTTGGGAGCTTCAAGACCTCTGTGCTTGCATCCCTCCTATGATCTAGGGCATGCTTTGCAGCTACCAAAGTGCACTTGCTTATCTGTCTATTTTGCCCACTTTACATGGACTGATACAGAGTCCTAATATGGAAGAGTTCTCCAGCAGCACTCACACCAGACCTGCTCCTACAAAACTTCCCCTTGACCACTACAGCACAGCAATATTCAATCAGTACAGAGATTTCCAAACCTCCTTTCAGTTTCTGTATTTGCCTCATGGTGGCCCAGCAGCAGACAGCACACAGAGGCCACTGGCTCAGACCACAGTCCTCTCAGCACTGAGCTAGGACACTTAACCTACAGCTGTCTCGCCCTGAAGAGGCAGGAAGGACCATCTAGTGACAAGAGTTTGTATGTACAAATCTATCTCCAAGAAAGAAAGTCCGACCTTCAAAGATCCAAAAGAAACGGGGGCAAAAGGAAGCAAAGAAGGTTGTTTACAGATCTAAAACAATCCCTTTTTTTTTCAGTACCGGGTATTAAATCCAATGCTACACTTCCAGCCCTTTTCTTCTTTCTGTTTTTTCTTTCTTCCTTTTTTAAAAAAAATTTTTAGACAAGGCCTTGCTAAGTCCCTGAGTTACCCAACCTGGGCTCAAAACTGCCCAGTTTCCCTGAGTGCTAGGATTACAGGTATATGCCACCACATCCAGCTCCGTATTATAAATCAGAGATGCAGTTGTCAAGAGTAGAAGAACAAAATAATGGTGATACTTTTAGCGAAAGCATTCACTGAACTAGTAGCGCCATTGGAAGACATATGACCCAGATCAGGCTTCTATAACAAGTACCACAGACTGGGTGGCTTAAAAACAGACATTTACTTTATCTGGAGGCTGGGATCCCAGATCAAGGTCCTGCAGAGGTGGTTTCTAACAAGGTCTTGCTTCCTGGCTTGCAGACACCTTCTCTAGTGTCTTCACGTACCAGTGAGGGAGTGAGATCTCTATTGTTGCTTTTGCTAAGCACACTAATTGTATCCAGTAAGAGCCTCGCCTTTACAACTTTGTTTAACCTGACTCCATCCCTAAAGGCCCTATCTTCCAAATACAATGACACTGAGGAGTTGGGTTTCAATATATGAATTTCAGGGAGGCATAAGTCACTCCATAGTGGAGTGGTAGTTATTAAAGAAGTTTTAATGGGAAAAGTACCTTCAACATTTAATAGAAAATAAGACGAGCATACAAAATTATATATCACTGTATGATCTTACCTCTAACACATCAAAATCTACTATTAACAAAAGTCTTTATACACAAACCTTGTCCTTAATTGCAAATTGGTGCATTATTTTAGTTAGCAGCTTTCACAACCTTTTTTCACAGTGTACTTACCTCCTTTACTTATCTAAGAAAGCTGTTATAAATTCATTCTCACTAAAGAGTACATGGCCCAGTGTGACACACACCTGTAGTCTCAGCACTCTGGAGGCTGAGGCAGGAAGATCACTGTGAGTTCAAGGCCAGCCTGGGCCACATAGTGAGATGCTCTACCAAAGAGAAAGAGGTAGGAGGGAGAGGGAGAGGGAGAGAGAGAAAATGACTGGTAACATTTATAAAATCACAGGAAATATTTGCCTTTTAATGGAAGATATAACTAGCTGTTAGGAATTCACTGTCAGATTGTAGTTGTTTGCTATGTAATAGTACTTTGAAATCAGGCATCAAATTAGGCTTCTTGGAACCTCAGACATTATTTGGTACAAGTCTCCCAGGGCTGGCCTCTGCACATGAGAAAACTAGAGTCTCTGCCTATACCTTCTGCCTGTACCTGGGACCAGATTTATACACGGCTGCTTCATTCCTCCACTTAAGAGCTGTATATGAGGAATCTCTTAATTACAGCGTTTAGGATTCAAAACTTATCTGCTTCCCAAAAGAATTTTGTAAACATTTAAGAAAGCTAAAATAATTCAGTTAAAAACAGAATAGAATCAGTTTACAGTGGCCAAAAGATAAATATAAGTGCATTGCTACAGTGGAGCAATGAGTTTAGTTTCTCTCCTAGGACACAGTATTTTTAGCAATAAAAGCATGTGAATTGATTGTATCCTCCCTAGCACTCCCCACAGTAGGTGTTCAAAATGAGTAGGTTTAATCAAAGTGCACCAACTTTAAGATTTATCTATTTCTCCCTCAGGAAATTTGAGGAAATCAATACCCAAATTGCAAAGTATTTTGTAAATTTCAGAGCAATAGTTTTTCTGATCATCACTTTATTTTTCCGCTAAGCCATTTAAAGCCTGAGGTACATTATATGTTATCGCTTTATAATGTATTTAGAACTCAACAGGCTTCTCTTCCCCTCACCTCCCCATCAGATGCTCCACATAGGTCAAATTTGGTGTCAAGCGAATTAAAGTGTTATTTTATTATACAAAGTAATTGTTTCTGTATTAAAAGGCCATTTTGCTGAATCGGTTATGTTGGTGATTATGCCATTAAGAATGCAGGGCTAACTACTCAGTAAAACTGAAGGCCCTGTTTGTGAAAATCTCCTTTAAGCTCTCCTATGTGTGGCAAATCATTCTTAACTGGGTACTCCAAATGGCCTGAGTACTTCAGATGTATTTTTCTAAGCCATTAACACATTGAAGCCCCTTCCCCAATTCCTCGGTAAATCATTAATTAAAAGAGTAAGAAGAAAGAACCAGGCCTGCCATTGTGATGTGGCTGGGACTAATCTTCTAGCCATCGCATGGTGCTCAGAATCAGCCGGCCATCAGATAGATCTCTCATTCACACCCAGTGTGCTATGACAGGAAGTGGGAAAGAGGGCCGAGGTATAGCTCAGTGGCACAGCACCTGCCGGTTAAACACAAGGCCCTGAGTTTGATTCCCAGTACAAAAAAAAAAAAAAAAAGTGGGGAGGAAAGGGATTGTTTGAATAGTGCCTTTAGTAAGAGCCTTATTAAAAAAAAATCTGGAAAAAATCAGCTGGATATGAACACTTCTTTGAAAGCTTCAAAGAATCTCAACATCATTAAGGAATTTTGAGGCAAACTTATTAACTTGGCCTTTAAGAAGTTCCCATATTTGATATATTTAGTAATTCAATGCTTACATACCTTGCTGGGTTTCCTCTTTTACAGATGGGAGAAAGGTGCTTAGAGAGAAGAATCTATCCAAACCCTCACAGCATCTTAAAGGCTAAGGCAAAGATCCAGTTGAGTTTGAGTTTGTCTCTAAAACGCAGGTTCCTGTCAGACCAATTCCCTGAAACACAACAACCCAGCTTCGCATTTACATTTTACTCCAGGGTAACTTTTCTCAGAACAAACCTAGAACTAAGTGGTTAATTATAAAGTAATGAAACTCTGTAAAATTCCCAGAAATAAATAGGCAAAATCTATTTGTGATACAAACATGTATATACAGACACAGACACAGAATACTCAAAGAAATCCTGTCTTCATTTCACATAAGGTTCAAAATCTTAAAGAATTCTTCCCAAATTAACCTAAAAATTTATTTAAGTATAAATTATACAATTCTAATGCCAATTCCAACAGAAATTGAAACTTTGAAAAATTATCCTAAAGGTCATCTAGAAAAATTTCTTTTAATTTTTAAAACAAATAGAAATGAGATTTAAAATGCATGGTGCTGCCTCAGAAATAGACAGACTGATCAGATGACCACAGTAGGACCCAGAAAGTACATGTAGACATTTAGCATGTACTCAAAGGAGCATTTTATATCAGTGGGACTAGGATAAATTATTCAAGAAATGGTCTTGAGAAAGCTAGCCAGCCATTTGGAAAAAAATAAATAGAGCTAGATCCAGCCTCATTCTTTATACTGTGTTAAACTCCAATGTGATCAACAATTTCAATGCAAAAATTGGAACAGTAAAAGTAATAGGGAAAAACAGATGAAGATTTTTATCACCCAGGGAAAAATGACAGACTTTCTTATCATAAATCAAAAGCCAGAAATGAAGAGGGAAAGCTTGATAAATTTTATTTCATAAAATATGTAAAACCTCTCAAAGTTGAGAAAAGACAAATGATATTCTGATGAAAATATTTACAACAAATATGATTCTTGAAGGGTTACTATCACAAATATTTAAAAGGGTATATAAAATCTTTATATTCTAACATTGTTTAATTTTTTGCAATGAACATAGAATATTTATCTATTGAGAAAAATGGTAAAGGTGTTTTTATTTTTTAAAAAAATATTTTTAACTATACTTGCTTCCTCTATAATATAATTCTCAATACTTAAAAGAACCAAACAATAAGTTTCATCACATATTATTAACCCCTAAACACAGGGATTCTCAAAACTGGATGTGTTTAAGAATTGCTCAGGGACATTTTATTGTTGATTTTGGGATAGAAGAATTTACCTTTCAAGTGTAATGTACCAAGTTGAGTCTGCTAACTTCACTTTGAAAGCTATTGCAGTAAGCTATAGAAACACTTTGGCAGACTACCTCTAAATTTACCAGAGACTCAGACATGCAGAGGGCTTCTCAAAACAGCTACAAAAACCACTGAAGAATTGCTGCCTTTGACTTGTAGCTTTGTTGGCCCCTTTAGAACTGATGCTAAAATGTTGCCAAATGAACTTATTCTCTAGATTTTTATCATCAGTCTCTTACACTTTGTGCCAGGAAAATAATTCCAGGAAATAACATTGAATTCTCTGCAACTCCACGGTGTGACGTATGGTGGCTGGGTCTTTCTCAGTTAAGTGACTCATAGGAATTCAATCTTCTGTGTGCAGTTTCAATTTCATTTACCAAAAATGCCATATGCTTTCTAACATGGAAAAAGAACATGTGATTCTTTCTTGGAATTTTCCTGCTTCACATTACAATTTGACCTTTCCACAAACTTGGAGTGACCTTCACAAGTTTTTATTGGCCTCTTCTTCCTCCATTTCCACCCAATATTAAAAGCTTCCCTGACTTTAAGTGTTGAGACACTAGTACAGTGCATTAGGTGCATGTTACTTAAACCTATCTTGTTATGTGGGAAAATTAAAATTCCAAGTTAACTGATGACAAGACTGTATTTTGAGAGATCTTCCAATAATTGTTTTTAAAGGACATAGAGCTTTAAAATTTACCCTTTTTTCCTGTTTTCATTTTTTTTCTTTTAGTGATAAGAATTAGATCCTATCACCTATATATTTATACTTATATCATTTCTCTTTTCACACATACGTATTAACATACTAAATTTTAAAAATTCTTTATTGTTTTTATGGTCTATTTAACATTAGGTCCTTCTTTCTTCTCATTCAATTAATCCTTATTGGGCATCTGGATATGGTTCAGTTACTTTGCTAGAACATGGGTACATAAATTCTTTTTGAACACTGAATTCTGAGTGATTTAACTTTCTGCTTTTCTAAACTTCTCTAAGCAGGAGTCAAATTCCACAACTGCAACACACCTTCAGAAATATCAACAACCACTTGATAGTCAGTAATTTTAGTAAAGGTCTTGAAAAAACTTTAGGGTGATGTCTTACCAGTTAAGGACAAGCAGCATTATTTTTTTGTTGTTTTTTAGAATTTCTTTTTGTAAGCTTATGCTTTTTTTTTCAGTTTAGCTTTTTTGAAACAGAGTCTCACTATGTAGTTCAAAACCAGCCTTTAACTCACTATGTAGTCCAGGCTGGCCTAGAACTCAGCCCCCTGAACAGTGAGCCTGTAAAGGTGAGTATGCATCACCATACTCAGATAAGCAGCCTTATTTTCACCTGAGCTTGTGATTTCCAATGGATACTCCTGGCTCTCCAGGTCTTCACCAATGTAGAAATACTTAAGTCTGCCAGCACCAGTGACACATATGATATTCTGCAGCTTCTCTACTTCATACTGGTTGAGGGGCTTTCTTCTTCACAATGACTAAAGTATAATCTTTATGAGTAGATGATTGATGAAAGTTTCTCATGTCTACCAAGACTACAGATCTCAACAGTTCTAACAATAATTTGATCCTTCTTGCCAAAGGTAATGAGGGGTTCATGGAAAGTCCAAGGTGACTTCTAAATGGATTTTATATAATTCTCCCAATTTTTAGATTCAGAGTTTTCTAAACTGTTTCTGAGGTTATCTAGAAGAAAACAAAATAAACACAAGCAGAAGGGCTGGGGATATAGCTGAGTGGCACAGTGCCTGCCTGGCAAGCATGAGGTCCTGGTTTGATTCTCAATTTAAAAAAAAAAAAAATACAAGCAGACTACCCATAGGACAAAACATGTGCCATAATATCGCTCATGATCAGGGACTCACATGGGAAATGAGCTTGTGAAATTCTTTAATTACTGAAGAGGATTGTCTTCCCAGCTCTAGGAGCTACTGTCTGCACTTAGAAATTTTACAAAGGAAACCAAGAAGTTAGAGGAATTTGGCTGAAAGTTCACAGAGCCCACCATCTGTCTCATACAGTGATACTGGGAATTTCTGAAAGCGCTTCCTATGAGACCATCCCTTACATAGAATCCACAGCAGAGACCTCCAACAAGGACTTTGGCCTGAACCAAATGTGATATTTTGTTGGTATGGAGCAAAGCCTGCCCAGTAAGAATAAAATCCTAATTTTCTAAGAACTTAAAGGGCAGCAAGCAGTTGTTAGCAATATGAAGAGGAAGAGCTACACCTTCTCAACAAATATTTGCTGAATAATGAATTAATGTGATCTAATTCCAATTCTCCCATGTTGATAGGCTATGACTAAAATTCAACTGTTCTCAGTGTGATTTGTGGCTTAATCATTTTTATCTCGACAAACAGAACTTCCTACTTGTAGTCTAACTTCCACACTTCAATGCATTTATCAAAGCCTCAGTGTCGAACTCTCCCCATAAAGCTGGGCAGAGAACTTCACCGGGAAAATTCTCTCTCACACTTCAGAAGTTTCCTCTGTGATCAAATGCCAAGTTAGTCTGGAGCAGGAAAATAGGCACACAACCGTGTGTTGGAGTGTATGATAGCTAACTTGGCAATGTATCAATATTTAAATGTCTCTTTGTTCCAGTGTTTTGACTGCTAAAAACTTGCAGTCGAAGTTCAGCATACTTGTGTAAATTTATAAATGAAAAAGTATGAGAATATTCATTGCAGGGATGGTTGAAATAGCACGCATTTAAAAATTGTTACATCCATACCCCAGCATTCCATGCAGTTGTTACAAAGTATGCATCAGATACAGGTGTCCCTGAGGAGAGATACTCAATATACCATTAAGAGAAAGTACAAGACATTGAAAAGTAACATTGCCGTCAATCTACTTGTGTAGATAAAGAGTAGAGACATACACATGTATATGTATAAAAATTACTAGAAGTAGTTGGGCATGGTGGCACACACCTGTAATTCAAAATCTCTGGGAGGCTGAGACAGAAGGATCAAAACTTCAAGCCCACCCTAAGCAATTTAGTAACAAAGGGAGACTTTCTCCAAGTATCAACATTTCTATAAGGCTGGGGATGTAACTCAGTGTGAAAGGCCTGCGTTTAATCCCTAGTACCACAAAAAAATTTTTCCAGAAGAATATACAAATTTTAATAGTGGTTGTAACAATGGATAGTATAGAAGTGAGATACAGAAGGGAGATAGAATTTCATCTTTTACTTCCTACAGTTCTGCAGTGTTTGAATTCTATTACTATTAAATATATTACTTTTATAACTTTTAGAAGTATTGTCCACCCTCTTACTACCTTTCTACATTATCTGTTCTAGTTTCAGCCACAAGGTTTTTTCAGAACTAAGTTACTTATTTTATGTGTTCTCTCTCAAATGCATATTTCCCGAGCTTATCTTTCCCCAAACCACTTTTTCACTTTAAATATGACCTCTCTTGTACCTTCAGCTTATGATTAACTAGATGAAACTAGCAGTACCCAGATCCCTCCAATCCAGGTATTTTACAAAAAGTTCATGTGGGAAGAAAAAGATGATTACTCAATTGTATCAGTCACAACATCAACAGATACTGGCAACACCACAGCATCATAATGCAGGAGGTCAAAGCCTTCTGTGTCCTGCACTGAGACTCACCGTGCAGCTTATCTGGGGCAGTTCTGGTTGTGCCATTAGGACCATGAGTGCTTCCATCTCAAGATAACTCCATTATCCTCCGATCATTGCCACGATAGACCCAAACAACTCCAGTCTATCGTGTCAGTGTGTATTCGGGGAGTCTTTACCACATGGATCATTGGCAAGCTGCACCATAACAGCCCTGTAGGAGCCATGGCCATGCCTGGAATCAATGCACACTTGGGGACTCCCGGTGTCTGGATCATTTGCAGCGCATTGTGTCAATGCATACTCTGGGACCCCTTACTCCTCAGCCTGTGAGTGCTGAGGCCCAATGTACACCAAAAATACTTGTGAAATAGTTGTTACAGTGCATACACAGTATTCACTTTTCTAAATGGCATGTCAGCAAGTTTAGTGTGCCACAAATAACTCCTAAAAGACACAAAACGCTCCTAGAGGCCCAACTTCATACATGGACGGTTGGCCTGTGGAATTGTGGCATGGCTGTGGGGAAGTGCAAACAAAGGGACAAGGAATAGATAGTTTTACCACGGAAGCCACTGCCTCCGCTCAGGATTTTTCATATAAAGCCAGCGACTTACTAATTATTTTCCTGGGCATTTGATGCCTAAGATCCAAAGGCCTTCCTTGTGCCAAACCATCTAGAGAGCTAGGTGAGAAGGCAGGGTTGGAGCGAGAAAGCTCCTCAGTCTGCCTTCTCCTCACCAGCGTTGTCTAACGCAGAACAAGAGCCACACATGCCATTTTACATGTTATCTGTATCCACGCTTTCTGAAAAAGTAAAAAGAAACATTTAATTGATTCTAGTACTATGTTTTTTTCACTCCACTTATCTAAAATATTAATGAAATAACCAGCCCATACTTCAAAAGGATTAACAAGAGGGTTATAATCTCCTTTCCATACCATACGGTGTCATCTTTGCAACCCAGTGTGCATTTTCCACGCGGAGAGTGTCTCCAGGTGGACCGCGCCACACTTCTGGTCCCAGGTGGTCAGTTCTGTCCTGGTGGCCGCACAACCGAGAGGCCTAGGGAAATGAGTCCTGGAGCTTAATGCTCATTGTCTCCCTGCCGCTGCCTATCTCCAGGCAAGTGTGTGTCTGTCTTTCCACCTCATTTCCTTACCAGCGCTGCGACAGCCTTTTCCCAGCAGCCTGAGTGGATGGGCACGTTTAGGTTTCTATAATCATAAAAATGACCACAGATATGCATACAGAAGAGGGAAGAAAACGACTCCGGGCCCCTGTGATAATGCAGTATTAG
Source organism: Dinomys branickii (assembly GCA_004027595.1). Classification (NCBI taxonomy): domain Eukaryota; kingdom Metazoa; phylum Chordata; class Mammalia; order Rodentia; family Dinomyidae; genus Dinomys; species Dinomys branickii. Next base: position 16,986 of record PVLD010011183.1, read on the forward strand.
GTCATCTTTCTTGGAAATGGAGCTGAAGGGGAGAGGAGGGGCTGGCTGCGGGGAGAAGGGAAAGAGCGGGCGGGCAGGGCAGGAGGGTGAGGGTGGCGGCCTCGCCGCCACTAAAAGCTCCGCCCGCAGGGCAAGGGGGCCGACCACCTCATCGCGGGGTTTGCGGGGTCACTGGCAGTCACCAGACCCGCGAGGGTCCTGGGTATCTGGGGTTGAGATTTGCCAGACACACAAAGGGGCAGGGAAGAGGGGGGGGAGACGCAGACAAAGACCTCGCGAGCCGGGAAGCGGGCGCGGGCGCGGGAGCGGGGCTCCCGCGGCTGTGGGGGAAATGGGGCGCGGAGGCGGAGGGGCTCGCGGGACGGTCGGGGCGGGGGCGGGGGGGGCGAAACGGGCACGTCGATTTGAATATCAGGCTCCGCCACACTCCGGGCGCCGCTGACAACTTCATTACCTCCGCGTATAAAAATGACTGCGGGGGAATGCAAATGGCTCGCGTGTCGCCGCGCCGCTGGTCCCCGCGGGCGGAGGGGAAGGGCGCGCCCTGGGCGCGGACGCGCGCTGAGCTGGGGGGCAGCGGGCAGAGGGGGGCGTCCGGGACCGCTTCGAGCTAAGATTTGCAGTCAGTGTGAACCCGCGCCTTGCCTCTTGACTCTTTCGTCCTGCTAACGCTGGAAAGGCCAGAATAGAGCAGTCGTACTGAGTGGGTGCCCTGTGTAACCGTGAACCCTGATGGAAAAGGCTCGGCTGCCCAGGGACTAAGCTTCCCTAGAGCCCCGTTTTCCTCCACTGAGCAGGCACAGAAAGGAAACACGCAGCTTGCTCCCTGCCCCCCAGGCCATCATCAGGAGGATGCTGAGGCACCCTGCTGGACCCGCCCCTGCAATCCCTGGCCCAGGTCCTCATAAGGAAACTGAGGCAAGTCGTGTGCAGATGGACAAGCAGTCTTTACAAGAGCTTTTCTTCTTTGGCACAGAGATAGAGGAGAGCACTCCTCGGCAGGAAGTCACCTTCCCCTTGTGAACTCCTGGAGGGAATGAGATAGGTCATTCTTTTATTAATAACAGCAGCAGCACAACAACAATAATCAGACTCACCTTTCGAAGATGTGTTAATTGCAAGACATTGCCAACTGCTTTACCTGATTACTTTTGTCACAACATATAGCTGTCCTAGAAAATGAGGGTTAGCTAGGCCTTGCGAGGAATCCAGGTAACCCAGCTAGGAAGGGGTCTGTGCTTTTCACCTCTCTGCAGTACCTCTTTCTAGGTCCTATTTTCAGATCATGCGACCCGGGGTTCTGCACCCTGTCTCCTAGCCATTCCTCCCTCTCCCACCATGGCCAGGCATAAATCCTAGGTGGTCTAAATCTGCTACAACCAACATTTTCTCATGCCCAGTCCTGACCAAGACCACGTCAGGGGACATTTGCAGGAGAGTCTAAGAAAGACTTCTGGTCTTTAAACATGAGATGGTAAAGTAATTCTCCTCCTTCTCACTCCCACCTGGTGACTCAGGGCCAAGGAACAAAGCTTCCCTCTGTGGAGACTACAGAGGTGAGGGCAATAGAAGTGAAGGTTAAAGTTTAGAAAACCCACATACTTCCTTTATCTCTACCCGTGATGAAATCATACTTTTTCTTATTAATTCACAAATATATTTGAGGTTAATTCCTTTGGGGAATAAGAGAAGATACAAAGAAGTAAACAAATAAAACTCCAGAAATTCAGTCCTGTCTCTAACCCCACTCTATTTCCGTCTCTTCATCAGAAGCTGTGCATTGCTAGGCACTGATGGGGAATCTCGCAACTGCCAGCTTCTCCTCGTGGCACTGGCCTCCAGCCTCTCCTCCTGGCACTGGCCTCCAGCCTCATCCAGGTCCAAGGTTCTAGGCAGATCCCCCCCCCCCCCTGCTCAGGACAACATCTCTTTGCTACACAACTGAGCATTTCTTCCTTCCCGGAGCATCAGACTTAGCCTCCAGCTGTCCTCTGCCCATGCCCCCAGCTTCTAACCTTGACTGCTGAGAAATGCTGCTTTAAGTCCTCTCTTAGGAGAACTTGAATCTAGTTTTGCACCTTTTGGAAAACAGAGGTCGTGTACTAGCTTCTTTTGACAACTACTCTAAAACCAAACCCAAATTAGAATGGAAAATGGATTTGTTATTGTTTAATTAAAATCATACACGTTTTCCATTACAGTATACAAAAACTATACAAAATAAGTATTACATATTCGTTCATCAGAAGTCAATAAACAGTGAGTAGCTCAAATAACTGTCCTTCCCACTGCATGGAAAAGATCCCCAAGAGCTTAAAGACCCTCCCTGTTCTGCACCTAACTCAGGGCCAGCCTTATTTGCTTACTACCCTACATCCTCAAATCACACCATTGTAGTTTCCTCCTACGACCTATGCTGCAGTTGGTGTTAGATGTACCACATTTTCTAAAATGCCCTTGAACTCTACCTCTAACTATTCAAATGCCATGGATCCTCCCAGACAAAATACCATCTCTTTGAAGAAACCTTCCCGTTTCTCACATACAAAGACACTAAATATTGAGTTACTTTATATTTGTTCTGAGCGATGTTTAACATGTGTTGTTTATTGACCCCTGGGTTCCTAAAATAATGCATATTTTCAACAGCTAGAGGAATATTATTGTGCAAACAAACGAATCAGGTATTAAATATTATCAGAAGAATTGTTGAACCTCACATTCAACTCAAGGATGAGCTGTTCTCTTAGATGTGATAAAGCTTCTTATGCCTTGTTCTGTTACCATCATCTTAAATAATAGAAGACCTGTCTCTACTAAGTTCACCAATAACATGTAATATCTCACATAGGAAGTACAAAAGCGGCAGATATCAAGGTTGGCTAATTGTGTGGCTTGAAATTTTTAATGTTGTCAAGGACCCAAGTTCTCATCCTCAGTCTACTGACTTTGTCCTTAGGTAATTCTCCTCAAGGTCTCAAGTGGCTGTTACATTTTCTAGCTCCCTTTAAGACATTACAAAATCCAGGCAAAAAAGATGAGCTGTTCTGACCTTAAACTTCTTAAGAGTGTGGAAAACATGTCCAAATCCCCTTAGAAGATCTGTTTCTCGTAACCCAAATCAGCCAGAACTAGGTCATGAACTACCTCTAACCTGTCATGACAAAAGGAGGTAAGATTATCATAATTGATACTAATTAAGAGTTTACTCCTCCTTGATATGAAGGAGGGAGAGGAAGGGTGGAGATAGGACAGGCAGTGCCAAAGCAAAAGCCGGATTTTGGCCAGTCTCCCAGTCATCTCTTCCCGCCTACTGACCATCCTCAAGCTTAGTGACCTTAATACACTAATACTTAATGTATGTTTACACACATACCACATGCATTATATATGTGGTTTTTCCAAGATTCTGGGCTGGACTCCTAAGAAATAAGGACTTCTGTAGGGTAGAAATTTTGTAAAGCGATATATACTGATTTAGTCAATAGCAAGCAGATTGCTCAAATTGAGCTGATAATTTTCTTAGGAAATGATAAAATCACATTTGCTCTTTTGCTTTGTTTCTCCCCCTGAATAGCCAGCCACATTATGGATTCCACATAGGATTTCAACATTAATGCCTGGCTGAATTAAGCTATTTTCGTTCCAGGTTTTTTTATTTGTAGACATCTGAGAATTAAGTCAGGAGGATAGCAAATAATTCCTTTGATTTAACAAGTAATTTGATGACTGGATTATTCACCATTAGATCATTTCCTTAATGAAAGTCTGTAAATTACAGAAGCATTTCAAAAGAAAGTTGTTAAATAGCCAATCCCTCTTTTTACCAAAACAGGTAGAATAATTGTAACATATATTCTTCATCTTGTAATATCACTTCCTTTTCTTAAATAGACCTAGATTTCTTTAACTTTTATATATGTATAAAGTAAGAAAGTTCTTACGTGGTGGCTCCAGTTAGACTCACGTCATTTACTTAAATATCATGTGGGCTCCCTTGTGTGGTTCTATCTCCCGTCTTCTAGTAAATGTGGAGCTGCCTCCACAACAATAGCCCATCCGATGGTGAGTGTTCCTACAGCAGTACTACTTCTCTCCTGCTCTTTTTCAAGATGCCCCTGGAACTGTCTGCACATAATCCAGTTGTACTCCAATACCATCTCTCTAAATCAGAGACCAGAAAAGCCAGAATTGCAGCCTTCCCCTTTTGATAGGTGAAGAAACTGAGGCCCTGGAGTTTGGAGAACTTTGCTGTAACACTAGTTAGTAGTAAAATAGGACCTCATCGCCTTATGTTCTGGTTGGCTGCCCCTTATGATGTAACTCGTTGCTAACAGTGATTACTTTTAAGAACAGAAGTAACTCTAACCGAGTGATTGAGTCAGATTGTTTAATGTGGAGTTGGTGCTCATCCAGGGGAGAACAGGATTTGCACTATGTCCTTGGGGACATAAAGCTCACTAACCTCCAGACCAGCTTACTCAGAGATTCGACCTGCTGTTCCAACTCCACTCACAGGTGCCTATGGTCTCCTCAGATCAATGTTTTATTGTATGCCCAGGATCCCACGCAAACCCTCCAGGACACACTTAACACAACGATGCTTCTCTCCCAGTCCTCCTTGGCCAGGAAGACAGGAAAATGGAAGAGCCCAGCTGAGGATGCATTGCTGGCCATCCCATCCCCTTCACAGTGAATTTAAGGCCAAATCTGGTTCAATCATAAGAGCGTGTTTTCAGTTCCCAAATGTTAGTTGAACCTCCTCACACCTTGAAATAATCACTTGGATTTAGAAGTTCTGAGGCCTCTGTTTTTGCTTTTTTTTTTTTTTTTTTTTAGGTCAGAATTATCCCATTTGCAGCATCCATTCTCAGCCCATTTGTTCAACTCAGGCACTTCTACACAGTGGGAAACAAAATGTGCTCCAATTCACGAAGGTTTTTTAAACCATTAAAGCACAATTTAGAAAAAGAAGCCTAACCACTACTTTTCCTCTTCTTTCTTTCTTCTCTTTCTTCATCTTTGACCAACAATTGCTATAATCCACACTAATGAGGTAGACTGTGTTAAGAATTTTCTTCACTTAACATTTCTCATTATTAATATATTTTGCACTGACAACTATAAAGTGAACACTTTGGATTTATGCACCTAAACTAATTACATATGCCGCATGTACGCATTTCATTATTTACTTGACAGATTCATTCCTTGATATCATAAATAATTAAACAAGAATCAAATATTAACAATCAGATACATGTTAATTCTCCTCAAATCTGTAGAAACAAACTACATTTTTATCTTCAGTTCAACAACACTGATTAAAATTTCTTCATTAGGCAAATTTCATAAGCAAAGTTCTTGATCTACTTTTACTTTCATTGAAAATTAAGCCTGAAACAAATTATTTCAGGATTACTTCATGGGACATAAATGAATATAACAGCATTTCTAACAAACCACTGGATTCATAACCTTTACAAGCACTGCTGTGTCTTATATATGAAACATTAATCTGTGTGTTTGTTAGGAATTCTCAAATACAATTTTTATTACGAGCTAGAAGCCAGCACCATATTGGGTGCTAGTAGTCTGTTTCCAGGGATGTTTTGTCTTGTAGGATGATAGTTTTAATCAAACAATTGCTTTTAACTTGTTTAAAGAGTGATTTCTAGGCATTATGGACAATGATAAAACTCAACTTATTTGAGCTGAAAATGTACCCTGAGGTCAAATTATAGCTGTTGCTTTTTCCACTTTAATGAGCTAGATTATTTTTATTCATGTATATCAGCATCTTCATTGATCAAACTATTCTCACATTTTATCAAATTTGCTTTGGTAGAGCATACCATACAATTTCATCATTTAAAAAATATTAAAGATTCATAGATAGCCACATTATTCATAATACAAGATTAATGCCAGGCTGACAGGTTTTTGTAAAGATCTGACTTTTTTCCCTAAGCGCACATACTATATCTGTGTGAAATGTACCCCTGATGTTGCATATTGATTACTCTCTTCTCTTCTCTTTTAATGCTAAAGAGAGAATATTATAGAATGATTGTCAGGGTTAGTGTCTCTGACCTACACATGTACTATTAATAATTTATGAGCTGATTTGAAATACAGCATCAGAAAACTGACTGAGAACACTGCCTTTGCCTGGAGTGACATAGACTGGAGGTTCACAGCATGTGCACCCACATTTTTAGGTCCTTTAAAAAAACTCTAGAGAAAAAAAGTGCTTCAAGTGCCAGAGTTAACTGAGTGGAAGGAAACCGTGCTTCTTTGTTAGAAATTTCAAGTACATTCATCTCTCTTTTTCCTATCCTTTCTATGACGTGAGATTTCCCTTTAAAACTATTTAGTCAGGTTTTAAACACTAGAAAATCTAAATCAAATAATATGGAGGTATATGTAAAAAAGATCAGGTCATTCTTGTCTTCCCCATGGCTTCACGCCCAGAGGTTGTCTAGTGAGTATTATTTCAGACTCTTCCATGCTGAAAGACAGAGGAGGTGGAGAGAGAGAGATTCACACTTCGATGTTATGCAGCGCCCTGCATTTTCTTCTCAACAACTCATAGAAGATAGTCTCCCATATCAGCACATCCATCTATAGCTCATTTTTTAAACAATAGGTTGTTCCATTTTAGAGATGGACAGTGGCTCACTTACCTCTGCCCTTACTAATGCAGTGTCAAGCTCTCTCAGATTTTTCACAATTAAAAGAATAATGCCACATGCACCGAAAATACATGCTTTATGAACTGGTTGGTCTATTTCACTGAGATAGATTCTTGCAAGTGGAATTGCTGCATCAATAACTGGTTTTTTAAATCTCCTTAGTTCATTAGTTGGGCAAGAATAAATAAATATTCCTACTTAGAATTTAAACAATGTACTATTTCATTAATAAATATGCTTGTAACATTTAAGTGCATTTGTAAAGGAGTATGCTTTTAAAACTCTAATAGTGTAGAGTAATTTAGAAAAAAATTTAAGCTTCAGTTACACTAATTTTATGTGTGAGTAGCTTTATACAAAAGTAAACTAAAGCTTACATTGTTAAAATATTTTAACAATATGTCATTAATATCTGTACATATTATTTTTAACATCAGTGTCCAAAACAGCCAATCTTCATTCAAGCGGTGCTTCATGTAACACTTTAAAGTGTGCTTATAGAGACTGACAACTATTCACCTATAAATGGTTTTCAAAAAATATTCAAAGAATTTTAGGTTTGGAGACATTTCATCTAAGAAAGAGAATTTAAAATAATATGGTATATTTATTTGAACCCATCACAAACAAGTATATTTGTAGACTTCTCTGCTTTTCACCTAAATTGTTTAAAGACAATAGTGTGATCTACAAATAGTGTGATCGTTACCCAGAGTATCTGTTGAGTTCTATTATATGAACTAGAATATGCTTTCAGAAAAGATGCCTTGCACCCAATGACAAGCACTTCCTATCTGCTAGGACAAATAAAAATTGGAGCACAGATCATTTCTTGCAGAGATTTTCTTTAGCAAGAAGATAAAAGGGAAATCTTGTTATGCCAAATGACTTACTAGTCAAAACTGGCCAGGACATTGAAACCTGGAAACTAGTTAATGGTTTGTAACAAGTCAGAAATAAAGATGTTCAACCAAGAAAATGACATTAAGCAGCACTAGCTACAAGAGGAAAGAGCAGCCTGTCAGAATCATGCGAGGGCTGTGGTGACAGGTAGACAATAAAATGGGATGACACTAGTTCTTCTCAGTGGGGGAGTATTCAACAGCTTTCTCTTGGGAGTTTCATGCACTTCCTTTGTAGGGAATCTTTGCTCTAAAAATGGCAGCAGATCCCTTGGAGGTCTTATTAAAATTCCCCTTCTGTGTTATAAAGTGTGTTGAAGAAGGCAGGTGACAGTACCAAACAGTTAATTCCTCATTGTATAAAGGAAAATGGGAACAACAGTCCCGCCAGTCAGGTAGCTGGACCGCTGATATTTCCAGCACTGTTGCACAGTAAGCACTGAGAAACAGGAAATGAGTCAGAGGGGAACAGCGAGCCACAACCCCACCTAAGGTGGCAGACAGCAGGAATCCACACAGAATCAGTAGGCTACATAATGAATATTTCATATGCAGATTGCTATCCATTATATCTACAAACGAGTTTCAGATACTACTTTAAACTGCTATAGTGTAGAATCTGAGGGCAGCATTGAGATGAACATTATTTTCACTGTTAAGAAAAATTTTCTTTCATCTACCCTTTACCACAAACCTGCAACTATCATATTGCACTACCTCCCTCATTATAGACCATAAAGGACAGGCTACAAAAGGATTCAAAGAAAGAAAGGATCCAGTGATCACCTAATGAGTTCCTTCATATCAATCATTTTGAGAACTAAATTTCTGTGTTATCCAGAATAATGTTATTACTATTTTTTACTAACACTGTTCTAGTGTAAAGTAACATCATTTCATATGTCTGTTTAAAGTGTTATATTACAACTAAACTAATTTCCAATAGTGTGATAGCTGTTAGAAGAATGTTCTAAAACATTTCTCTTTTTTTATTCTATCCCTAACATATTTTAGGCTGTATAACAAAATAAACATTTCATAGCCTTTTCCAGCTAATTTTTTTCTACTATTATCATTTCAACCAGAGGGAATTCTATATTTTCCACATGGCAGTTCTACATTTAAAATTATTTTTGCTATAGATTAGCTGTCCCTTAGTGAGCTATAAAGACAAAAGCTTAGCCTCTTTGAGCCTGTCTTCTTTGACAGTATGCAATATTTACATGAAATAAAAAGCAAATGTTTGTTCTTTTCATACAAGCTGTCAGCAAAAACTTGGGTTGTTTAGAAACCTATTCAACAGGCAGAATTTGCACTACCACATAATATATGATAAAAGGTCAACAATAGGTAATAACAAAAATTATCTAGAAAGGAAAAAACTGATATCCATTTTTAGAACCAAAAGTGATCATATTAATTATGCAGTGTGCTAGCAATCAAAACTTTGTTGTTTATTCATTTGTTTAAGAAAACATGGGCTTAATTTTAGTTGCTTGCTTGCCAGAGTATTAACTTTAAGTCTACTGCAGGGACATAGATAGAAGAAAATGTTTGCTACCCTAAAACGTTTCCAATTAAAATTGTTTTTCAGCTCCTCTCTCCAGGGAACTTTCTAATAGCTAATAGGAACATACTCTGAAGTCAGGCAAGCTGAGCATTCCCGGTATCACTGCCACCTAATCAGGGCCACAGAGTAACCACATCCAGTTGCCCAACCAACTCACACTTCTGCTCAAGAAATCGATCATTTCTCAACACACAGGAGCAACGATTTGCCAAAAGTAGAGGGAGGTGTCACTTGCCTCTAGGATTTGTACTATTATAGCTATCTGGATGGGGACAAATATCATACAATGTAGACCTACTCTGTTCTGAAACCACAAAGACAGAACTTATTCCACTTCCTGAGGACAGTGTCCCATCTGCGGAACACACATCTAATACGCAAACTCCATTTCCAGGAATCATATTGATATTAACAAGCAAATAGCATCTCTACAAGGTTCCCTGAGAAGAAACCCTGTCAGTGCCACTCAGTCTACCTTCAAAGACAAGTCCTTGTAATTACTTTCTCCTCTTCATTGCCCTGTCTAGATAAAGCAACAAGATCCGGAAAACCTATCCATTTTCCCCAGATACCTTCCAAAATGCACATCTGCTTTGCAGGCTAGGATCAGAAATTTCATTATCTGTGTTTGTATTAGTAATTCACTGCACAAAGAGAACAGGGGGCAGAGGGGAGAGCAAGCATGGAAGCGAACATCAGACAGACAATTGTATATATGCAAATGCTTGCAAATTTCTGCCAGCATCTCCCTATCTATAACCAAGCAACATGGAAGCCTATTCATCCCTCCAGCTTCTTTGCTGCCAAATGCCGTTGTAGTTTTGGAGGAAAATATTCAGAAAATATTTGAATTTTCAGCCACCAGGATAAAATCTAACTCAAAATCTATGACAACAAAAACTAAATGCGTAAATAAAATCAGAGATTTTCTAGAAAGACAGGAGATAACGCAACCTCGTGACTACACAGAGTGAAAAACAAGATGTTTTGTGAGAGATGGTGTGGGGGGAGGATTGCAAGTAGCTCTTGAGCCCAACTGACAGAACTGAAATGTTGTCTCCTGTCTTTGAGGCTGTGTATTTGCATAAATAGCCTGGGCAAGAAGGCGTATGAAAAACTAGAAACAAGCATGGTAAAGAAAATGCCCCAAATTGAATTCATAAATACAAAGTGCTCACTTTCAAATGAATATGCATGGTGATTGAGAATGACAAGAATCATCAAGTATTTTCTTCTATCTTGAAATCAACTCTTCCTCCATAATAATGGTGATAAAAAGTTTCACAACTTTGTTTAGTCGTATACGTTTAATCTGTTCACTGAAAATCAGTAATAGTAACATACATTCTATGTCTTTCACATACAGTGGTTCAGTGCAGCCTCAAAATTATGCCTAGAGGTAAAGATAGCTATATCTATTTTAGAAATAAAATCCTGAAGCTCAATAGTTCAGAGATTTGCTCAAAATTATATAGTAAGTAGCAAGATTAGAGTTCAGACTCTCCTGATTGACTCTGCCTTTCAAGCACTATCACCTGCTCTAGTTTGAACATCATCTCTAAAACTTCTTTTGGAATTCAGTTGCCATTTCTGACAGTGTTAAGAGGTGGGGCTTTAAGAAGTGGTTTGGGCATGGGAGCACCAGCCTTGTGAATGGATTAAGGCTCTTACCATAGTGGGAGCACCAGCCTTGTGAATGGATTAAGGCTCTTACCATAGCAATGAGTTAGCTCACCCATGGGAGTGAGTTAATGAGAAGCATGCTCC
>PVLD010011183.1:28019-66667 GCA_004027595.1 Dinomys branickii
AACCCCCAGTACCGCAAAAAAAAAAAAAAAAAAAAACAAGATGTGGCCCCTGGCCGTGGGCTGCCCAGCCCCCGGTACTGTAAGCCGAATGAATTTGATTGTTTATAACTTACCCAGGGGCAGACAACAGATGAGGACGCACACCATCGTACTCCACTACAGTCCCAAAGAAACTTCACTGCAGATGTAATAGTCTCAGTCATTGATACCGCTCTGCAAAATTTCATTCTACTTCTGTTCATACATGTTGCTTTTGCTGAAAATGCAGGCATAACCCTCACTGTAGTTACTCAGGTCTCTACACTATGTCAAGGTTTGGATTTTGCCACAGCATAGATGTGCCCTTGATCTTTCCTTGGGTAATTTGATTTCAATCTCTATAACCTTTTTCAAGACTCTCGCATCAAGTTCTATAACCTCAAGGGTAGCACCCTTTCCTTCCTGGGCACATGGCTGTCCAGCCTTGCTTCAGGTTGGATGTGGCTGTGCGACATTCTTACCAAGTGATGTGGTGGCGTGTACAACTTTCAGGCCATCTGCTCAGAGATGTCTGGGGGTGGATTTTAAGTGATACTGCAAAGAAAGGGGCATCTTTGGAGGAATAAATAATACCTGGTCCACCATGTGAAGATAACGGCTGTAGCCGTGTGATGGGCCCACTGGAGATATAGGGATTTGTGACACTGCATTATCCCCACATTTGAGTTCGCTTCAAAATTCTTTTTTGGGAAATAAAAGGAGCTTGTGCCAGTTAAAATCCTTTTCTCCTCCTTACTGGTATAAAGGAGGCTGAGGACCAATCTCAGAAAGTACACATTGCCAACATGTACGCTCCACCAGCCTGGTCCTGGAAGACTTCTCAGAGCCAGGCTTGCCTACCTGCCTTGGAGAGTTACCTGAGACACAAACTGATTTCTACACGACCGCCAGCCCTCAAGCCATTGCAGTTTGGAGACTTTGCTACCGTTTCAAAGTTCTCTAGGTGACTCTACCTCTGAATTTATTTCCATTCCATTTCACAACAGGCTCTCTTCCTTGACCAAACAGTGTAATCTCCCTGCCTTCTCCAGCCCTTTACTTTTTTTCTGAATCTCTTATCACAGTGCACAGTGTTAGAACTCAATAAATGCTCACTATGGTTCCATTTCTTTGTTGTGGAGTTTAAGGTGAACCTCATGCTCCCCAAATACCTAGATTACACTACAGCAACCTTAAATTAAATTGTTCACCATAAAGCTTACTGCCAAAACCCTTACACAAAAGTCATATTTGACTTTAGAGACCAATTATTTAAATTGTTACAGATGAACTTTTGATTCAGAAAAGTACCATAAATTCTTGTGCTGAAATTTAGGATGATGTGGTAAGATTGCAAACACTTCAACTACAAAATAAAACATTAAGGAAAAATAACATATATAATATGTGCATGTGTGTGTGTGTGTGTGTGTGTGTGTATAGTGTAAACCACCTTGTAGGTGACGCTGACCTGTAGACATGTTTTGGCTTCCTCTCTCCAACTCTTGGATAGTTCAGTAGCATATTCCAGGACTTGTGCCTTTTACTGAGCTTACAAGGGGCCACATTCCTACCTCCCTGGTTGTCTCACACCAAGCCATTTTCCCTGAGGCCTAAGGAATCTTGCCATAACATGGAGCAGGAGGCATGAAGCAAGCATGTGGCTGTGAAAAATTTTTCTGAAAGTACTTGCTATATCCTTGCCATAATTGCTAAACAAGGCTATAGTCTGTCTAGAGGTCCTTAGAAATAAGGCTGATTTTCACAAAGCATCTTTAAGGTAAGGTCTCCTAACGCGAAAGGATGAACTTGCAAGGCGGACCTGCAAAAAAGAAAGGAAAATTGGATGCAAGATAGTGTGCACTATTAATCAAACCTGAACAAGAGCAGGAGCTTCAGGAGGCTGTAGCTGCTGGGATAGACTGCAGGCTCCACTCTTTGCCACATCCAGCTCTTCTAGGGGAGCCCATCCGCTACCCAGCCTTCCTCCTCTTCCCTCCCAGCACCTACTCCTCAAGAGAATTCTCTCTTTGCCCAGCCAGTTTCAGGCTGGCTGCATAAGTTGGAATCTATGCGAGGAGGAACCAAGTGGTGGGGAGGCTGTCATGTCACACAAATACTGAAAGCTGTGAGAGAAGAGAGGAAAATAGACCAAGAGGGCTCTGGAGGCTGAAGCAGGAGAATCACATGTTCGACGCCAGCCTGGGTCATATAGCAAGACCTTGTCTAAAAGGGAGACAAAAAGGAGGGTGAGGAGGGAAGGGAGAGAGAGAAAGGGTATTAAAATGGTAGGAAAGACAAAAGCCAGTGTGGTCTAGGTTTGTAAGTTTGGAAAGAGGCTAAAGCTATCAGGAGTTTGAAAAGAAAGTAATGACGTGTGTGTGTGTGTGTGTGTGTGTGTGTGTGTGTGTGTGTACACAGAGGGAGGACAGAACCTTTCAAGAAGTTTAGAGGGTTAAAATCAGACTCATTGATATTTTAGGAGCCCTTAGTAAAGCTTTAAATTACTTTTCAAAAGTCAGCCTGGTCCAATCTTGTTTGCGGTTCTCTGATACAGCAGCCAACATTAGGAGAAAGCACTAACCTATCTGTTTGATTAAAAGGTGACAACTGTACAGATACTTTTACTCATTGATCATTCACTGAATTCCACCCCACACAGACACACCCTACACCACCAGGCAAGGCACAGCATCTAATTAGAAAAAAGTTGACAAAAAGAAACATTTTACTACAATATTTCACTGAGTAATCTCTATGGTTCAGGAAAGGAGCAGTTCTAAGTGAAACTTTTTGTTTGTTCATTCACTGGTTTGTTTTAATGGTACTGAGAAGTGACATTGAGGCCTTCACACTGAGCTACATCCCCAGCATGCTCCCCTTTTTATTTTGAGACAACTTCTCACTAAATCACTAAATTCCCCAGGGCTAGCTTCAAACTTGAAATTCTTTTTTTTTTTTTTTTTTTGCGGTACTGGGGATCGAACTCAGGACCCTGCGCCTGCTAGGCAGGCGCTTATTCCACTGAGCTATATCCCCAGCCCCTTAAACTTGCAATTCTCCCACCTCACCCTTACTTTCCCAGAGTGCTGGAATTATAGGCATGTGCTACTATGCTAAGGCATTTTTTACTGTCACAGAGACTTCCTGGATAGATGACATCACCATTTCAGCGCTGAGGAGAAACCGAAAATGAGGTACTATTGCTCAGAAACAGGTACACCAGAGGGAAGAGGTGGCTGAAGTTTCCTAAGTTCAAGGAGGGCTGCGTCTCCGGATCACCCACTGCAGAGCTCTAAATCCTTCTAACCAGCTACACAAGCTGGTTCTACCACGGAAAGGGGCTTTACAAAGAGCCTGAGGGCCTCTTGTTGACCACATGCTGGTAAACTCCTCACAGACTCCAAATAAGCCCTGAGCAGTGCTGGGGGAGGAAGAGAGGGCCCAAGGTGAAGGCAGAGCTCACCCCCCAGGGGCCACTGCCTGAAGAGGGAAACAGTGACTGAGTGTGCAGGTACAGAGCCAGGAGTGCTGTCGCAAAGGCATATGGGACTGGAGGCGGCCCGGCTATGGGCACACAGAGAAAGGGCGCTTGACTGGTGTGGTCAGAGCAGTATCAGAACACAGGGACATTTAGTAAGAGTCCTGAATGAGGTCCCAGGGCCATCGAAAAGGCCTTTCCACACACAGAGCACTCCCTCTGCAGAGCTATCCTCAAGCTGTGCATGAAGATGTGAACTCCAAGAGGTTGTGTGACTCACCTCAGGTCACTCATTTTGTAAGCAGTGAAGCTGAGCATTAAACTTAGTATCATCCTCCATGCGTCTCTAGAGAACCTGGTCTCCGAAGGAGAATCTTCCTCATTTAGTGACATCTGCTTGTTCCTCAAATCGTAGCCTCGAGAACATGGAGGTTGCCTGCAAGTGCCCCTTCACTAATCTCAGAAGGAATCACAAATATGATAGTTTCAAGGGAACCACAGAAGTTTAGATTCTCTTCAGATCAGGTTAGGAAAACTGCATAGAGACCCACTGCACCCCAACACACGCACCCAACACCCACATGCACATTTACCAGGAACACACCAGAGGCACTGAACAGTCTTGCAAAACACCGATGTTAAACATTGCTTAACCTATCTATCTGAAATGTAAATGAAACTTCCAGGGAAACTTCCATCCATTGTTAAAAGTCCTTCCATTTTTTAGTAACACATTCACATCCTTCAGAACTAGTACGCTAGGGACCATGTTTAGAACATACAATATTGTCTCCTTAATGCAGTGATGAGGAAACTTAGGTCCAAAGAGGTTGGGAGCTGCCTTTAAGTACAAGCTAGCGGCAGAGCCAGAATCTACTTCACCAAACTTCCTTCAGATCAACACTCTCTCTGGCAAATAAATCATAGTTCAATGTATGTACTCCATACCGCTGATATATAAACAGTACACTCAGCACAAGAATTGATAACTTTGCAATTGCCAACATACAAATCACTCTTTTAAGAAATACAAAGAAATCCCTAGGTGAGAGCTAAGATTGTGTATATAACTTTGAGTGTGTTTATATACACTATTAATCGCCCTTGTCATGGTTTATACTAGTTATCCCAGCCTTGCTGGTATCTGTATTTTATCTTCATCACCAGCCCACTGAAATAATCATACCAATAACAACTAACTCTTTGTTTGCTCTCAGTGTGAAGGATAACATTAATACATCGATGCAAATTCTAGTGTTTATCTTTACACATTCATTTAAATAGAAACAAAGCCGAAGAAATCACTGGTGAATAAGACAGTCACAAACAAATCTCTGTACCAAGGCTTTCACTGATAGATCAAATCCCATTACCAGTGACTAAAAGGAAATTTCCTTACACTGGAATTTGGTTGGAATCAAGACAACCACATAAGCACGGCAGGAGATCTTTTTGTTTTTGCAAAGATTTATAACAATATTTGTTATGTTAAAATGTAAGTTATGTTTTGACTGGAAAAATTTTAAAGGTAATAAGCAAATTAAAAGCATATTTCAAGAACACTCAGCACCCAGTTTTGGAGAATATTTAGGCATAATAACATATTTAGGAAAAGGTAGTTGGGTCTAAAAAGTTAAACATTCAGTGCCTGTGTTCTGTATTTGTCACCAAAGTCTTCTTTATCAGCAGGAGGAGGCAAATGATACCCTGCAAATGTTTTAAACATGCAACTGTGCTTATCTTCCTGTATTAATGATCCTGATGGCAGTTGTTGTACTAAGCTTATCACACACCAGAGCAATAAGGGAGACCTACTGTAAACAAAGGAAAAAAAAATCTCATTTTATTTCTGGGAACTTTTTAACCTAGCAATTTTCTAATTGTCAAGAAAATAAAAGTTAGGTTTTTACTGGGTTTTCTTAAAATCTCAAAGAAGAAACTCGACATTTGCAAGTGGGAGATTCGTTAAACACTACACAATGCAAAGAGGACACAGATTAGATTACCAGCTAAACGCTCACTGTGTATGTTCTGGGTTTCACGAGGTTCACTAAGAGTCTCTGACCAAGAGGCAGGAAGTGGCTCTGGAGAAAGCCAGTCTTATCCCATTTGCCTCTCATTAGAATATTTCCTTCTTCCTACAGTCTGTCTGCGCACAGAAGAAATTCAAAGCCTCCATCTTTTAATTCCTTTTGAACTTTGGCAATAGGAGAGCAACGCTGAGACCCTACCTTCTCTCCCTTGAATGCTTGAGAAATCACCTAACTTTATGATTGAATTTAATACTTTCATTCAACTGCAAATTCTTGCACTCCACACACATAACAGTAAGATGAACAGAGCCCCTTCCGGTTCCTAGGCCGGGTAACATGTTGTTTCCTTTTTTTCTTCCTTCTTAAAATGATTATTCCTTTAATGCAGAGCAGGGCTACTGATTACAAAGAGGCAGTTTGACTCCAGCAATAGGTCTTCTTCACTAATCCTCGCTGTCATGGAAATTCCAGCTGCTACACGAATAAGAGGCTCAATCCATATTTGCCAGCTCTAATATGAAATCTGTCAGAGCCCAAATTAATGAGTTCCAAATTCCTTACATCACGATAACAGGTTAAGACTGGTCAATTAATTACATAAATCCTTCCCGATTCATTGTGCGTTTGCAGCTCAGATTGTGTCTTACATTACTCCATGACACAAGGCCTTTTGGCTCCTGTTGTTCCGCAGAAAGGCCCCATTTAAGTGGAGGCTGCCTGCCACGGCTAAATGTTAAATGTCACACGTTAAATTTGCACTTTTCTGTAATTGCTTTTGTTAAAAAAAATTTAAATAGAAGCACACGCTCCCAGTACACCGCTGTAGGGAGAGCTGGGACTATACCAAATGAATCTCAGGGTGTGGAAGGGCCTGTGTTTTACGCGTTTACAAACCCCTCCGTACCTGATGCTATATACGCAGCGGAAGAACGCGGAAGGTGTGTATTTGTGAAAATAGACCAAGTTTCCCTAAGATATGTGGCAGCAGAAATATACATCCAGATGATGCTTGTCTTTATGAAAGGATTAAAATAAAACGCTTTACATAGCCAACTACCCTTGACTGGACATTAAAAACGTTAGCTATATAGGCTACTGCTGAGCTGACCACGTGAAGAGAAAGGAATATGGTACAAGCACGTGCATTACAATATATCTGGGCAGGTCTTGCCTTTTAAAGGGATGTTACTGGGCCTGCGATTTGAATATCTGACTGGTGCACGCCCACAAAGGGTGGAATAATCGAGGTATCAGAAGATACCTCTGGACCAAATCTTTAAAAAAAAAAAAAAAAGCATAAATACGCTCTTGAAATCAAAGCTAGTTGGAACTCTATCTCTGGATTCCAAACTTGTCTTCACCCCATTGGATTTCTTTGGGGACTTTTGGATCATAGGAGTCTGTACCTAAAAGAACCAGTTTCCGCTGTCATTTCTAACTCTTGCTCTTGGGCAGACCGGACCAGAGGTTCCGCGAATTCACGAGCGAGTAGATGATGCTCTGAAAAGCCAGAACCCCTTGTGGGCAGCAGGTTCTTCCCAAGGGGACCAAGCACCTCTCCAGCAGCGGGCGGCGCGCTCGGCCCGGCAGCGCCCTCCTCTGGCGTCTGGAGTCACGGCCCACGCTCCTCGCTGCTCAGCTCTGCCCGGGGCCTCCAGCCCAGGACGCAGCTCCGCGGGAACCCGCTCCGCACCAGACACTCACCCCGCCCCCGCGCTGGCCGTTTCTGGACCCAAAGGGTCGCGCCTCCCCCCCCGCACCCCGCCACTGCGCGACCGTCCCCTCTCCGGTCGGGCAGGGTCGGGCAGCGCGAGGCTCTTCGGGACACTGGACCCAGCCGGCGGACCCGCAGGCCACAGCCGCACCCGCTCCCGGGCAGAGCCGCGGGCTTCGGCAGAACAAAGGCCCTGGCCGGGACGCCCGGACCCCACCAGGTCTCCGCGCGCGCTCGCAAGCCCGAGGGCCTCGAGCGTGCAGACCCGGGGGGCGTCGGTGTTCTGCGCTGGCTCCCCCCAGCCATCCCCGAGGCCCTTCTGCAATATTATTTTATTTCTATGATTACTGTTTGCCAGGCAGCCCGAGTCGTCATTTTAACGCTGGAAGGGGCCCCGCGGCGCCCACGGTTGGAGCAGGTGGGGCCGGGGAGCCGCGGGTCTGGGCTGTAAATCGCTGTCTTTTTGTGGTTGTTGTTCCCACTCACCACCCGCCGCCCCCCTCCACCCGGGTTTTTTTTTTCCTCTTCCCTTGTCGGGGCGCAGTTGCTATGGGTTACCAGGGCGGTTGCCATGGGTTACCGGACCGAGGCCGGCTGGCTTGCTACCTGCCACCGAGTCGCCGCCCGCCGCAGGAGGTGGCGGGAGCGCGCGTGTGCGGGACGAGACGCGGGGGCGCGTGCGCGAGCCGCGGGGCGCCGCAGCCAACAGGCGGCCGAGGGTGCAGCGGCGGGAGCGCCACCGCCGGCGGGGTGGGGGGCAAAGCTATAAAGAAAGCCCAGAGGTAAGAAACTAGAAAAACACAACCACAAGTTATGCCCGTGCTGTGCCTCTAGCAGCAGACAAGCGGTCTGGGGTTTCGGATGAACCTACACTTCTCGTCCGGGGAGAAAGGGTATTTTCCTCTTTAGCAGAAACTATTTGCATCGCTTCTTTGACCAGAGTTTCAATTCTGCAGAAAATTGTAGCTTTTTTTTGGGGGGGGGGGTCTTTTCCTCTTTTATCTTTTGCAAAGAAGTCTCTGGAATTTTAAAGAGAAAAGGTCATTAACTACCAAGAGTTTGCGCAGCTAAAATAAATGAGTGTCCAATGCACTGTTTATAACAAGGATCTCGCAAAGTTTCCAGCAAGAGTGAAGAGCAATTGTGTCTGACTTAAAGGAACAATGGTGACTCGTTTGTAAGATGCATTAGCAAAGAATAGCGCCAGAGTCCTTTGTAAATATACCAAATTGTAAAGAAATTGTTTCTTATTTACATCCTTCTGAATTTTTCGAACTCCACTCTTAAAATGCATTCATTTCTTAGGATCTTTATTTACAAAGAAAACTATATCTATGCTTTGAATGTCAAGTTGCAATAACTAATTTCAGAGAGCATTTTGTATTTGAAAATGTGTTTGTATTTTACCAAGATCTGTATTCCAGGTCGAAACAATTGCATTGAAATAAATTGTTTCCTCTGCTGAAAAGACGCTACAGTGTTCGTCAGATAACAAACTAATTTAAATATTGAGACTGGAAACAGAATAAGCTTTTGTTATTTTTGTCTTAAAATTTTAGAGGCCTTTCATGAAAAAGGGTCGCCTTTCACAGCTCAAATATTGAAAATCTTATTTGTACCACAGGAGCTCGGTAATGAGGAATCCTTAAGATACCAAAAAATATAAATAAATTGAAAACAATATCCAGTTGATGAATGTCATGGTAACAGTGGCTAGGAGAATAAATGTGTTTAAATTCTTAACTGTGATATAAAAGAATTTTTATTCTTTTCCTTTCCTATGCATACCACTTGTTGTATAAAACGATTCAGTGAAATCTGAACTAGGCTTCAAAGGCTCTGGCAAGATATTTAGTATCTAAAGGAACAATAACTGCTTAAAGATATAAACATTTGTAGCTTTCCCTCAATTTTTAAAACATTAAGTTTTAACTACAATTAAATCACGTTCTTCCAAGTGAGACTTTAAAACAATGCTTTCGTCACAGGTTACTGGCTTTCACTGCAGATCCCTTGGGTTATATATAAAGCCAGTTCTAAAAACATGTAAGGTGGCTTGAAGTCTGCCCTTTCAGAACTAGTCAAGGTAATACAATTTTAATGAATATAAATCATAAAATTCTGTGAATTTGTGACATTAAAAATAGTGTTGGACATCTCTTCAGTTTAGTCACGTAATTATTTTCTTTTTCTAAAGAAAGCTTTAAAAAATATTCTAGAAAAAAATAAGAGACAAAGCAACCACTGAGAGCTTCAATTCATCTACATATCTTGGCTGCAAGAAATCAGTTCTAGGAAGCCAGTACGTAGACATCAGAACAAGGTAAAAATACACAACTGAAGTGAACATTAAAAAGTTTTTCCAAACTTCTTCATGAAACCAATAATTTAAAAACACACTGAATTTACATCTAAGTCAAAAGAAATAGTTTAAGTAATAAAATAAGTGATCCAACAAAGTTAATTTTTTTTTACTTGTTTAATCCGAAAACAAGGAGCACATTGAGTTTACATCCCAAACATTAGGCGTTACTTAATTTGATGGCTGTGCTACATCATTTAAAAATAATACCACAACTGGTGGCACAATATATGCTTTTCAAAGCTGTGAAACAAAAACAGTGCGAATTCAAATCGGTATTGGTGAGGAGCTGGAGACTGCTCTGACGCTTCACTGCAAACTTTGTATGTTAACAAATAACTCCTAATTGGTTTTTGTTTCCCCTGCATTAAATGAGATGATAAAATAATAGAATATAAGGTATGTTAAATCAACATTTTACAAAAGTTTAATAGTGTTTTAGATCAAAAGGGAGAAATTAAATCATTCTTAATCTATATTAATTTTTGTTCGATTTTTAGTTTTGTTTTTTGTTGTTCTTTGAAACAAGCATTTTTGAATATTTTTTAATACTAATAAGTTTTAATCTCTCAGTTAAAATGAAAAGGCTGCCCTTTGCAGCAGCCTGTGTTCCCATCTACTTAAGTGTGGGTAACACAAAAGCAACAAGTTATCCTAGATGTGAAAATATCTTCCCCTTAGATTTCCAGAGATATTTTGTACTATTCAATCAGGAAAAAGTTGGATCATTATCTCACAAAAATGCTGCCTCATCTGAAATTTGAAGTTCAAAGTAGTTTATCTAAGGCATTTTGTCTTTGGGCCACACACGCACATTGAGACATTTTATAAAAATATCAACCTTTAGGTAGGTGCCTAAAAAGAAAAGCCTTTTTAAAAATGAATAATGAACTCTGAAATTGGCAAGCTGACATCCTTTTCAAAATGATGGGAATGTTTACTCGTAAAATTAAATTTAGTAATTTTTATAAGATCCTTCCTCTAACTTAAACAGTAAGAAGCCATTGCTGATAATGAAAGTTATGTAGTGATAAGAAATTACATATTTGGTCAGAAAATAAATCATTAACCTGTAATTCTAATGACACAATAATGAAAACAAATGATTTGCTTCCAGAAACCATTTGTTTAAGCTGATTTTAGATAATGAACATGTATTTCTGAATGTACATATTGCAAACATAAGTAAAATGACCAACAACTCTTTCTGGTTTTTTTTTCTAAGATGTAAACATTATCTTAATACATCTATTCATAAGATACATTTTCCATCAAAGGGTAAAATAGAATACTGGAAAGATTAATTACTCAACTATTTCAATCAAACACTCAAAAGCGAAGTGTTTTGCTAGTGCAGGGAAGGGATTTACAAGGTATCTGCACACATCTGAGGCAGTCTGGTCTACACTGTGCGCCTCACAGCAGCGAACATCACACATGCCGCGTTCACAGCAACTGCCCCCTTGACACAGAAGGAATGCTCTAGCTGGGTTTTAAATGGTACCTATATACTATCTTTTAAAACTCAATAAAACCAGGTAGGGTTTTTTTAAACATATAAAGCATTTCATTGGAAGGCAGAATCTTGTTTACCTATAATATTTGATGATAAAGGAAAGTATGGCATTCACAGGCTTTTAGCTTTATACAGAAGGTTGACTAAAATTAGACAACATAAAAATACATACCACTAATAAAGAAGCCACCATGTTTAACACTTTAAATACGTAATATTGTAACCGTGAGCTTTAGGTAAGAATATATTATTAGCAGGATTTCTTCTCTATGACTGGTCACAATTCGCTATTCCTGATATAGTAACATTAGAATTATTTTTCAAGATTCCTGTGGAGCTGTACTTATTTTATTTCCATGTGAACTGCAGTCATCACTGCTGTGTCCAAGCCCAGAGGATGAACTGGAAAAGAAGAGAGGGGGAAAATAATAAAAAGAGGAAATTGGTTTTCACAACACACTCAAAGCCTGAGTAACAGAGGAGAACTTTAATTATCTCCAGTCACAAAGAGAGACAGGAAATTTGGACTTTTAATTAGCCATTTGGAGTGCAGTTGGATATTTTTTTAGCTAGATAATTTAAACGCGAATAATTCAAGTCTGACTAAATGAAAGTCACATAATCAGAATGCAGATAATTGAATTTCTACTGCATTCATTAATTCAGTGTGGAGGTGTGTGTGAAGACTACTATGATGAGCTGTCACAGCTCAATAAAATCTCAGTCAATTAATTTTTTCATTATCTTAGCATTACATCAACAAAAAAGCGAAGTATGTGTGTATATATACACACATACATACGTGCACGGTGGGTTCCATGGATACATACACATTAAATCAAAATGCAAGGAAATACCTTTCTGAATCATAATCTACATCATTTTCTTTCTTTCCTTCCTCATCCTCTTCAGGGAAACGTCTGTTCATTAAGGCAAACTTGTGAATGGCTTCTTCCACTGAGTATTTCGTCTGCCCAGAAACACATGCCTCGATGTCCTCGGAGTTCAGATGGCTCTGCAGGAAGAGGTGCAGGCTGCTATCTGAAAGCAAAAGTGCGTTCTGTAGGACCCTGTGTGCGAGAAAGGAGAAATAATCGGTGAGCAGAGATGGGCAGATAGCGGGTAAACTTCAGAAACGTGCCACTGGAGTAATCCTCCTACTGTGCTAAACTTTGTATCCGTTATGGGCTCTGGCCATTAAAGGGATGAAGCATATGTTAACTTTTACGCAATTATTTAGAAATTTAGGTGAGTAAAAACATGAAGCTAATAGTTAAGAACATCTGTTAAAAGAATAACTTCAAGGACATTTCTTCCATTTAACCATCTGTTATGACCGTGTGGATTAATTATGGGAATAGTTTCCTTATACACTCATAGAAATTTACTCTGCTTTAAAAAATTTACAGCCAACAGCATGTCAGTTCAGTGATCCTTACTGTACAGGCTGTTGTGAAACATCTAAAGTTTTAACTACTATTAAAACTTAATGAAAAAGTCGGTATTTTTTCAGCCTGTTTTACATTTACAAATTTTACAAGTATGCCTGTACATATAAGTACTTGTCTACTGGGGGCTCATTGGTGAGATGGCTTTTTTTTTTTTAATCTAAGGTTGACCAGAAATTTCTCCAGGGTCTTCAGCAGCACTGCATCTCTGTTTTCAAATTGAGGAGCCAAATAAAAATGACCACAGCCAATTTTACACTATATAACTAAAATATAATAATTTTGTGGTAAGTACAACTGGTTATCCCACATGAGAAATTAAAGTTTGTGAAAGATTAAAAGATAGTGTAAATTTTAACTAATGCACCACACTTACATGGAAGATTAAAAATACCCTGTAGCAAAAATCTACGTATGTTCAAACTCATATAATATCAGTGAATGTGTTTTTTCTAAAATCTGTGTCTTAAGAGTGGGAAATCAAGTCCAAGTTATCCTTACGCTTAAATAAAACTGGTTTTATCGTTTTAGCAAATGTTTCTGACGTGTAATAATTTACCCTCAATTAACAGTTCAGTAATGGTATCACAAAAGACACCAAAACCAGACGTAAAGATGAAACTAGAACAGTAAAGCCCAAGTGTAATTTTGCCTAATATGGGATTTTTCATATAGAGATCTATGAAACATAGATGACATTCCAGAGCAAATCAATTTTACCTTATATTTTGCATCTTTCAACAATTGGAAAAATAAATCGTTTCAGTTATTTATAAATTTAGTAAAACGCCAAGTCACTAGGATATCAAATCTTGTTCTTTAAAATGAAACAGTTACTTCCTCAGGAAGACAAATGTCCACAAATGCACATGTAAAACTAAAACCCAGCCAGCTCCCTTGTTTTGATAGGTTTATAAATGTAGTTTAAGAAAATATTCTTTACTGGTCTACTGAAAGAAAAAGGGAAACTGTTGGGCTTTCTAAAAGATAAAATCTCAAGCAAAGCAACTAAATATTTGCTGTCTGCCCTGGCTTCTCCTAGCAGATGACCATGTCAGATGATAAAGACTAACTTACCAAGTGCAAGTCGCCAAGTAGTAAATCTATTTTACTACTCTTCAAGATTTATTTTCTGCACTTACAAATGTTTACCATTGTTGTTTTAAATACTTCAAATTAAAGAAAGAGTTATATAGCAACAACCTACTAATGTGAACTTGGACCAGCCATGAAGTTTGAGCAGAACATTTCCTGTGGCCTCCTATCGGTAGTTTTTTGCCAGCCATAGGACAAGTAACTGCTCCTAAGATTATACTCACTGCTTTGTTGCTGTTGGAAGTGTGTTTTATTTTCTTTATGAAATAATGGGTAATCTTTAAAATTGATTTTAGATGGTTTGAGGCATTACACCACAAAAATAATGAGCACTAATGCCAATGATATTGGACACAAATTCATTTTAGCTTTATATCACGTCTAAAGCAATTCTACGGAGCCTTGAACTGTTCACACACTGTTATTAACTTGCGAGTCACCTAACACATGGGTACAGAAAACAAAAGTGATCAGAGTGCAGGTTGATCGGGACCTCAAGGCTACTGTCCTTTTTCCTGAGCTATAATTCAATTTCCAGTTTTGCTGTGCATTAGACTCATTATTTCCGTTTTCTTTTCTGTTTAATACTGCCACCTGGAGGACACACAGGTAAAAAGAGAGGGAGCCGGCCCGCCCAGTTCCCAGTAAGGAAGGGTAATACGGCTGGGAACGTCTGAATACACACACAGGCCCAGCGGTCAGACCCAGTGTATCCGCTGGGCACGGTTTTGGTTTTTAGAATTTTTTCTTTTCTGCTGGTTACACTATGCCACAAGCTTCATGGGTATGAGTTTTAAATTTAAAATTGTAAACGTATTTTTTTTTCAAATCAGGCATTTCATAGTAAAATTTAACAAGCAAAATTGAGTGTATTCCAGTCTGACTGTGTATTTTAACTCGTATCCAGTTTGCCATCTGCCAGAGTGTTGTGGCTGCTACCATCATATCAAATCAAATCCTTGACTCATATTTGTGCCACCTTTTCCACAAACAAATCTAATAGCAGAAAATCAACTTCAAACTTAATATAAAGAGTACTTTGTAAAACAGTCAATAAAATGTCATTGTTAGAAGCCTCTATAAAAATAAATGTATATGACTTTCAAGCCTTTTATAAAAGGAACCAAAAACAGCTGTTAGAATTTTAAAGGAATTTCTGAAAAGCTATTTACAACATGAGACAAGTTACTTCTTTTTCCATCACAACTTTAAACAAAGCTAAATCTGCTTTTTTGCTGAATTGGACACAGTTGAAAATCTGGTTTTCTTAAATGTGATATTAATTAAGTGGTTCACTGTTAAGAACAGTATGAGGTTATACAAAAGCCCCTTAACCTTAACTGATGGTGCCCTGGGCATACTGAGCCCCGTTAAGGGTAACTGTATGCACCCACAGTGTGGCAGGCTCGCAGTTTGATGCAGAAAAAAATAACAGCCCTTTTACCTCTTACAATGAGGAAACAAAATTTTAATGTAAAAACCTATAAATCTTCATTGAACATATTCATGGTCTGTGCTGTGGTGCCCTCTATCGAACAGACACTTACTTAACAAATCGTGTGTGTGTGTGTGTGTGTGTGTGTGTGTGTGTGTGTGTGTGACTATGCGTGCTAAACTAGCTATAGTGCTTCCATGGTAATCTTTTATAAAAAAACAAATAATAACAAAACACCCCAAAGCTGTAAGAAATACAAACACACAATGTAAAAGTCTAAACTGTAGTGTGAATATAGTTATATGCACAGGATGCAGGCAGTAAAGAAGCAAAGCTAGGTGTCAATTAAACCTAAAACATCAGTAGGGAAGTTTTTAGTCTGTAACTCTCCTGTTCTACACCTACTAAAGTGGCTTTCAGTTTATAGTTAGAGAAAGGAGTACAAAAGGAAGACTCTAGTCAAAATTGAGAAAAAAATGAATATATTTTAAAAATCTGATCATACTGACTGAATTTTGCTAGGAGTAAAGAATCCTAGTTATAAACTTGCCAGTTCCTGGAATTAATATAGTACCTCTACCTCTCCTATAATTTCCCAATATATACAAAACTAAGATAACACCTAACTTCTAAGACTGTTAAATATTAAGATCTAACATGTAAAATACCAAACATGTAGCACATACTCAATAAATGGTATATCCTTATTTGGTATGTAGCAAAAAAAAATTTTTTTTTCCTAACTTCTCAAAGGTCATCTTGAACAGGTACTTTGCTACTAATATGTATTATTTCACAATGACCTGAAAAATTTAAAAATGCATTTCATATTACACATAAAAAATATACAAATATGCAAAGAAACACTTGATTTCATGGAGTCTGAACATATATATAGGGCTTCAGGTTCACAACTTCAAAGCTTACGTAAAAACTGTTAAAATACACGCTCAAAGTCTGTAACACAAGTATACCTCACATTCTAGTGCTGTGATTGCTAGAGGTTCTCTATAAATAAGACACAAGCTATTGAGTGACGAATGGCGCCTCCAAAGACATCAAGCTGTGGTCAGGTACAGTGTAAAGTGCACCTCACATCCAGTTTTCCTAAGTCAGCTCAGGAAGGGAAGAGGAACGGGGCTCCAGGAGCAAAGACACAGGAGGCTGCTACTTGTGCAAAAACCAGACAAAACACAGCGCTGGAATCTGAGGCACAAAGAAAGCAGCGGCTCGGAGGTTAGGTCAGGGCTGAAGCCCACTGGGTGGTATCAGACTCCTTGCATTCTTGAGATTCAAATCATGGAGAGGCACCAGCTTTCATTTTTAATATGAAACTAATTCATAGACAAATGTTCTCATACTAGTGAGGAATAACATCACAAATTAGCTTTGCGTGTATTCCTTGATCTGATTTCTAGGTCATAATCCAGAGCCAATGTTAATGACCCTAGCCATAGCCCTGAGGTGTACGTAACGCTTCCCCGTTAGAATGGAAGTTTCAGGGGGAGAAGGATGGGGCCCATTCTTTGTAGTCCTGCATCCTGGTACACAGCCTGGCCTCAGTTTCTGTTGAATAAAGGATCACCACAGCACTTTCAGAGTGCAGTCTTAGCAATCACCCAAAGCACCACCACCCAGTGAGGTCAGCACCACTGGGGATGTACTATCCCAGTCTACAGAAATCCAAAGCCGTTAAGGGATTCAACGGAATTAAGTGACTTTTCCAAGGTTGCATAACAAGAAAAACAATCAAGAGCCAAGATTTATGTGAGACCTAGAACCCAGCTCCTCGTGCTACTGGACTGAGATGCTTTCCACTATGACCTCAGCATCAAGTACAGCTGCAAACAGCCGAACTACAAAATGGGCAAAAAAGAACCTGCACACGCATAATTCCACCATACCCACGGAGTCATTAGCTTTGACAGATCAACTGTGGATGGAAAGGCTGCATTCAAAACAATGAAGGGATCCCTGGTTAAAATGCATGCCCTGCTCCTAACCAGTGATACAAATACATTCACATGCTGTCTTTTAACCTCAGACGAGGGATTCTTTACAAGGATGCGCAGCTCCCCGGTGCTGGCTGGGACCAGAGGATTCGCCACCCCTACCCAGGCCTCTCTGGAAGTGGCCAGACCTAAGCTTCCCTGGGGCAGCATCTGGAGCAAGCACTGCTCTACAAACTTAGACTGCAGGGCCAAATCCTAAGGGAGAAGCCATCCGCCACCTGGGCCCCACAGAGACAACAATTAAGATCAGGGCCTTCTCCACATGAAAGGGCAGAGAAAACCTGACCAGCTCTTTGTTCTGTCGTGCTTACAACACCCAGAAGAACCCCACGGTAATGTTTTTGGAGGACTTCACTGTACTAGGTCTCTAGGTTTTGCAGGTCTCTTCTCGTATTTACTCTCCTGGCTTCTCTTCCTTTCCCTCCCTTCCCTCAATTTATATGCCCGGCTCTTTTGTCTGTCTCTATGACCCATTCAAAGGAAAGGCAGTATGTCAGTGTAATAGAAAGAAATATTAATATTCATGGGCATACTTAATACTCAGACCCTTTATGAGTGAGCCATATGGGGAGAAGGCAGTATATTATTTCAGGCTTGCTCTCGGGTCCTATTTAGTGAACTTGAAAGGAGATGATTTCAGATCTGGAAGCCACTAGAGAAAGAATGAATATGCAGGAGTCTCAGTCTTGCTGCCAACCAATAGTCACATAGCTCAGCCTATTTCCTTATTTATAAAAATAAGAAGTTAGAAAAATAAACTCGAAGCTATTTCATGTCTAAGTGCGTTCAGATAATGATGGCGTAGGGCTTGGGGTGTAGCTCAGCGCTTGTGAGGCCACAGGTCTGATCTCCGGGCCTGTGAGAATCAGTACCAGCCAACATTTAGACACCTTGAGCCAGACACATTGTATGACTGTCAGTGCTTCCTATTCATTAGCCCATGTCACCCTCTCAACCACCTTATGAGGCAGGTTCTCCTATTTCCTCAAGTGGGAAAACACGGGCACAGAAGAGGTAAAAGACTTGCCCCAGTCCCCAGCCAGTAAGTGGCATAACCAGGACTTGAACCTAGGGACCCAAGCTTCAGAGTCAGTGTGCAAGCTAGTGTTTGACAGACCTCCTCTGGGACAAGCATTCTGGCTTCCAAAGAGTGAGACAAAGGGAAATCCTCAGAGTGTGTAGTAAAGTAGCTCCAGCGGAAGTGCCCTCCATCACTGAGTAATCCTCAGCTAAGCCACTGAGATGGCACTGATAGGCCTTGGCACACATTCTCGCTGGAGGGAAGAATTAAGCCCTTCACTTGGAGGAGCCCAGAAGGGTATTATAAGCAGCCTGTTGTAAAGACAATTTCAGTCTGTCAATCCTAAATGCTGTAAATGAAGACAGTTTTTAAGAAGGGCCTTTGTCTAACAAGGCATATTTGTTTCCTGGCAAATTCTACTTTCATCCGCTGAACTCCCAACGAATCTGTATCTGCTTTATATCTTAAGAGACCATATATTCCCCCCACACATGTAATTTTTCATTGTTTCTTTTCTAGAAAATCAGTACCAAATATGTACCATATAATCTGAGCCACAAGATGGCACTCTAATACAGGAAATGAATTTCTGCACTGAGCTGAGCATTAGCAGTCCAGAAGCAGTAAAATCCCCCCCTATAAAACCCTCCTCAGCTGTCAACAGCGCTCTTTGGTCACATTTCAGGTCTGGCCACAGAGATTCTTTCACTCACTTTCTGAGGAAATCTTCCAAACCCTGACGACGTTGATCAACATGCTGGCGATTGTTCATGTTGAAAAATAGGTTTTTAGATGGAAGCTCTGGCAGTTGCCTTAGGAAAAAGAAAAAATAATTTTTTTTTAATTACCAAATCAAGGTGATTTAAAGAAGTCCCTAAGTGAAGGCTATTTATGCATGACAATAATTACTACATAGCTATGATATAATTATTATATAAGGCCTGTTGAAATCAATTAGTCTCTTAAAGAAAAACCCATGTTTAAATTTCTAGGGTCTTTCATGGTCAATGTCCCTAAAAGTTGGTGAAATTCAAGTGATAAATTTTAAATCAGATGCAGAAGCCACAAAACTAACTGAAGCAATACCTCATAATCAAGAAGTCAGCCTATAAAATCCTTCATACTGTATTTACTTTTAGTGCATATCAAGTTTTAACCATTGATGGACATAATAAAGTTTCCTCAGTACACACTGAGGAGTGTCACTTACACCAGCAGCGCATTGCTCTGGAGTCTCTGTCTCAGCCACACAAATTCTCTGTATCTTCTTCGTACGCAGGATGTTTTCATTGTAAAACACATGCTGTTAGTCTGTACAGACGGAGAAAAAGTGAGCCTCATCTGAGGGAAAAAGGCTTACCTGACATCTGTAGCACATAATATGATCCCAATATTCGCTCTAAGTACGATGAAAACCACCAAAAATATATTTACATTGACACTAGCATCCAGAAATCCTGCATCTAACTCACCAACATCTCAGCCCTGAAGACAGCTAGAATGACAGGAATGAGCAGTGGCATGGCCCCGCCACACCCTGGGTCCTGAGCAGCTTCCCATTCACTTAACCATGAATATTGCTTTCAAGGATGAATCATGAAAAATAAATCCAAAAATACAAAGGCAGTAGCTCAAGGTCATCTACTGCATTTTGTGTGTGTGTGTGTATGTGTGTGGGGGAGGTGTGGGTATGGCGGGGGGGGGGGTATCAGGACCTCACAATTGCCAGGCAGGCATCGCACCACTCAGCTATATCCCTGGCCCCATGCACTGCATTTTGACACCACCCATATTGATGGAAGTCTTTGTTATACTGATTATGAAGAACTAAATTTTGACTCTCAAGACAGCTTCCTGTGGCTCTTCACAGCACCTCAGAAGTCTTCTCTTCAACATCATTGCCCCTACAGATGATGCCAGCCAGTCCTGAAACCACTACTCAACTGAAGAACAGTACTTCCCTCCTGTCCCAGATGGGACAGGAAGGTAAAACAGGGATGAACTTGTGGATATGTACGTCAGAAGGATGCAAGATCAGCAGCAAGCACTTGGTAAATGTAACTTATAAATACTATTAGTTATTACTGTGGGATTCCCTGCAGCTACCCTGAGACATATTTGGAAAACGGTACTTCTCAGCTGAATCATAATGCTTCTTTGGTCAAAAAGAAGATGCATAAATACTCTTTGCATAAAATCAGAAACTGGCAAATATTTATGTCTCTGGTTTCAAAAAAATACTATTCTTTGTTTTTATGAAATTCTATTGCATAATCTTTACATTGCTAAATGAGAAAACTTTTGCCACTAAGACTTGTGTTATTCCAAAAATTATCCTCCCAATTAGTAAGCTCAGTCATTGTTTTTCTTGGGAAACCCAGTGAGTATGTGTGTTAGTTCTTAAACTGTTCCCATGAAATCTACGGCACAGCTCCTGGTATTTCTAAAGAGCCAAAG
This sequence comes from Dinomys branickii, assembly GCA_004027595.1. Classification (NCBI taxonomy): domain Eukaryota; kingdom Metazoa; phylum Chordata; class Mammalia; order Rodentia; family Dinomyidae; genus Dinomys; species Dinomys branickii. The sequence goes on from PVLD010011183.1 coordinate 48,612, forward strand.
GATGCAGAGAGGTTAAGAGACTCCCTCTCCTCCAAAGCAGCCAGTGGTCTAAATCCATCTTTGATGATACAGTAGCAAAACACGCTGCTAGGAGTCTATGGCACAGTAACAAATACTGTGGACTTCTGGCCTCTTCTAATGTGCCCCATGGGGACAACCCAGCAGGCTGAGTTACACCAGAATTAGTGCCCTAAGGAGGTTTGGGCAGGTGTCCTCTTAGTATTCTCTCCCCAGAGAGCACCAGGCCACTGCAGGGACTCCTGAACCCTCCCATCTGGGCCTGGTCAATTTAAACCCCTCAATTTCTCTGCTTGCTCACAATCACTGTGGACATCCATAGAGAGCAATTCATGTAGCATCACCAAAATAAGGTCCAGATCTGAGTTCTTCCTTCATAAGATACGCTCAGGACAACACAGATGGTGGTCTACACAACTCTACCCTCTAGTTCAAACTTCCAAGATTTCTCAGTTAGGTGCTATTATTTCCCTTGAGGTTAACTTAAATGAGTTAATCACCAGTTTCTCTGCCCGTAAACTCGAGCACAGCATCTAACAGAGGCCGTCTTGAACTCTAGCTCCACCTCCCACTTCTGCTTGTACAACAGGTGGACGCCCCTTCAGGGTCAGGCTTGCTGAGTCACTCACTGATGAAGTTCTTCTAAGGCTGTTTGTTTCTGCTACCCAAGCCAAGATTTACTCACTGTCAACTTACCAGCATTGCAGAGAAATGCCAGGACACCACCACGTAATATCTGTGCAGCCCTGTTGTCTCTGGCTCTAGACAGAGATTTCTGACTTCATGTCATGTTATTTAGCAAAGAAGAATCTATACTCTCCTTATCTCTTAGGAATAATTACATTTCAAGCCTCCCAGATAGTGGGCAATACAGGTTCATAATTTTTTAAGAGCAGTTAAAAGGCAACTATAGAGTTTCACTTGATTTCATGTGCTTATTCTTATGTGCTCATAATATTCTACACAGAAAGTCACTCTGATGTAAGCTTATGAGTAAAACCTAGACAAAATAAAAATATACATCATATTCTAGCAATGGCCTATAATAAAACCATCATCATCCAAAAAAATTCTGGGTTTTTACTTGTTTTATTTTCTAAATTGAGGAATCTTGAAAAAGTTTTTAAGACTGTGTTTGGCTCACTCATGTGCCAATGTAGGGATTTACAGCAGGAGATTACATGATAGCTACATTTTACTTCCGATGTGCTATGTAGTCTCAGATAAATTCTGAGCCAGTTTCTATGCTCCCAAGAGAAGTCTAGATTAAGTAAGATGGAAAAAGTGACTACCTTTAAGATCAAGGACCAATAAACCGCAGCTCGTGGGCCAGATGCCACCCACCACCTGTCTTTGCAAATTGTTTTATGAGGCTTCATTCTGTCCATTCTTTCATGCACTGTCTACGGCTGCTCTCGGCTCACAACGGAACTGAGTGACTGACCTTGTTCGAGATGATCACAGAAGGCCACACACCACAAAAAACTGTTCACGAGATTATGACAGCATTTCAGAATAAGGTGTATCATTTCAAGTTGCTTACTCCTTGTTATCATTACTAAAAATCTACATTAAAGAAAATTAACTACACATATTAATTTCCTACTTTCTGATTCTATGTATAAAATGTTGCATATCCTTTTTCCTGAGAATTCTATATTCTCTCAAACTTTAGATCTATCAGGCACTATATAATCCAGGAATATAACAGGTATGTTACAACAGATTCTAAAAAAAATACCATTAGTGAGTTATAAATACTCCATAAGCATGAATTTTAGATGTAATCATATCTTCACACATGAAGACAATAAACATTAAAATATTAGTATTAAGAAAGTATAAGGGTTTCAAATAAGTAGTTTTTCAACTCTAGGAACCATCTCACTGCTTCATTTAAGATACAAGCATTAGTACTGTAATCATTCAAATTAAATCCTCTGAATTAGGAAAACTTTTCAATTTTAAGGATATTATAGCATCCAATAAAATATCGGCCACTAAAAGGTCCTATAATTCCCACTGCTTACACGAATACATGAATACTTACATGAATACTACCGACTGCATACTTACATGAATGCATATCTCATAGTCGATATAAGAATGCCAAAAGTCTTCCTTCTGAATCCTAGGATCTCGGACCCAGACACTTACAAATTCCTGTAAGGGCATCGTAGACAAAGAAACTCGTTTCAGAATTGCAAGTAAGACTGCAAGAGCAGAGGGAAATGACTGGCCTGGAACAAAACTGCAATCACTTTAGCTAGTGCGGTTGCAATCCTTTAAAAAACAAGAAGTTAATGAATCAGGCACCATGAGCAAGTCGAGAAAACACTCTTGGCCACAAACGGAATTTTGAAATAATGCAAAACTGAGCTGGACATGCTTAATTTGCTCTAAAACTGATGTCTACTTTTGAATCATGAAAAGTAAGTTCACATCTTCCCCAAATTTTAAATGAAGTTATCTCTCACTTTCATCATCTCTAAATTAAAAGTACAGGCCCTGTGGGGCATAGTGTTTTCTAGAAGACAAGGAGGGGAGACAAAGGCCATGTGAAGTAAGCCACGAGGGGAGAAACTGCCTGCGTGTAGCCAGCACAGCCTCATGACCATATGTGGCAGGAACTTCCCAACAGAAGGTGGACACCTTCTCTCATACAGTGCTTTCCTACCTCAATAATATTTCTCAAATATTGTATCATTTCATCTTCATATCTTTGTGTTTCAGGTAAATGTTAGAGATGTTTAAAAAACATACACAGTGGACACTTTCTGTTCCTTTTTAAAGATAGTAAGGTTAGGAAATAGGAGGTGACGCTGAAAACAATACCTCAAAAAGTGCTGTTTACTAAATAGGTATGGTTTATGGAAACAGATCACAGCAACAGGCAAGATACTTGGAATGATAAATTTTAATGTGTAACTTGTTTCCTCAGAGATCAAACTTCACTAACCGAATTTACTGTTAACTATTTTAGTTTTTTGTTCAGACTAGGGCATCAGGCTGAAATGCAGCTATCTCTTCCCACTTGGTTTTAGCACGTGTGGGGGCAGCTGAGCCCAAATCCAGGCCTCTGCTCTGAGCCTGTGCTTTACACTTCAGCCCGCTCTAACTGTATTTTAAACTTACTCTCTTATACTACCTTTCGCTCCAAAATAGAACCGCAAGAAAGACTGTAGATCTTCTGGACAGAGCACCTCCGCTTTGTTATGCAGATAATAAAATGAAAGTTTTCTGTAGAAAGGATATCTTCTGAAGCAAAAAAGTAGTCCACATCCCCTGAAAATAACTAACTTTCACCTCTAAGGCAAGCATACACTCTGTTCTTGCCTTTGAGACTTCTGTCCTCGGCACATAAGGATTATGAGCTAATGGCCCCTAAGGTTTATTTTTAAATCTTTTCATTGTGTATTTTTAAAATGACTTCTTAAGGCTGAGGGTGAAGCTCAGTGCTAGAGCACTTGACTTGCATGCATGAGGCCTGAGTTCCATCCCCAGCACTGCAGAAAAATAAAATTTCTCAAGAGACAGCGAGAGAGAATAAAAATAAGGTAACAATACAGCAATGCTCTAAACATTTTGGTCAAACTGTAAGAGAGACTATAAAAACAATTTTTACATCAAGGTATCCATAATATTCCCTACTGACAGTAGTGTGCCTGGGTTGGGGACAAAGTAGATCCTGCCTAGGGAAGTAAACAGAAACAAAATCCGCACACTCTGCTGTTAGTGTATGCTTTTTACCTCAATCTTCTGTGCGCGCGTGTGTGTGGCACATGTGCACGCGTATGCAACTCATTTTCCTATACTTTTCACATAACACATTTCCTATAAGGAATCAATCGTCAATAAATCAATGAACAGAAAGCTACAAATAGGTTCAGAAGAGAACAAATCTATAGTAGACCACATCTGCCCCTTCCTCCAGCACTACACGCACATTTGAGCTACATTCTGTCCTTCACAGGCCTTAGATATTTTTGCTTTCATTGGTACTTTTCCCCAAAAAAATGTATACAATTGTACTTTGTAACTCTTTATAGGGCCAGGGATATAGCTCAGCGGCATAGTACCTGCCTGGCAAGAACAAGGTCATGAGTTTGATTCCTGATACCACCAAAAAAAATCTTTATAACTACTAGTACAAAGGTAAATATATTAATAGGACACAGTCAAGCCATTCTTTGAAATAAAAATTAATTCTTCTAATTTTAAAGGGAATTAAAGTATTTTCATGGGGCCCTAAATGTAGTGCGAGCTCCAGGCACTGCTCCTAGTGGAGGTGGGGGCAGTGCTATTACCAGCTCACATGGAAGCCACACTCCCTCAGTGGGTGTTGGCAGGGCCACTTTTCCAACGAAGAGGCAGAAGGTCTTGATCTACCTAACAGGGAGATTAACTATTTCCAGCAGCTCAGGGTTTAACATCAACAGCAGAAAGGAAATATTGAAATAGTGGCCTTCCTACCGACTAAACAAAAATGAAAAATCAGAGAAACACATGTTATTTGGATACCAATCTATGTTTTTTAACAAAGATTTCTGAACAAAACCTGTAAAATTCAGTTATTACAATGCCACATACCCTGATGACACAAGACACAGTATCACTAATGTGTCACGGCAGTAATGACCAACAGTTCTAATGGGGGAGGGCTTTTCCCCTACTTCCCATTCTTTTTTTTTCTTTTTTTGGACTCAAGAGTCTCACTGTGTAGTTCAGAGTGGCCTTGAACTTACTACATAGTTGAAGCTGGCCTCAAACCAGCAGCGATCCTCCCAAGTGCTGGGGTTACAGGCATGTACCATCATGCCCAGCTTACTGTCCTAGTCTTAGCAAATGAACTGAATAGCATGATCTTTTTCATGGAAAAAGCACTGAATTTCTGGTCATGAGACTAGAAGTAACTTCTGGCTCACCCACCGCCTAAATTATGAATTTCAGTTTCTATTTCTGACCAAGTACTTGAGATTTACTTCCCTGGGGATCACCTACAAATTCCCTCTGCTACTGCCCTGGTTCACATCCTCTTGCCCAACACTGATGTAAGAGCTACTAATTGACCTCTGGGCTCATATCCAAAGCATTCCCCGCACAGAGGCAAGAATTACTTCAAAACACACATCCAGTATCACTTCCCTGTGTAAAATTCACCAAAGGCTTCCTAGTGATCTTCCAGGCGCAGTTCAAACTCCTTGGCTGCCACAACCGAGCCTTTCGTGACTATCACAGTACTCCTCTGTGGGGGGGCCCGGCATTCCACGCACGGCTCGCAGTTCTACACCTCCTGCCTCTGGACCCACGGTCCTGTCTGCCGGGAGCACCGTCCCCAACCTGCTCTTTTCTTCTCCTTTTCCTCCTCTTCCTTCTTCCTCTTCCTCTTCTTCTCCCCTCACCCTTCTCTTTTACTGTTTTTTGCAAACCCCAATTGATTGTCCAATGCAACTCGGTCCATGCTCCTTCTGGAAACCCTCTCTGCTTTACCTGGTGTATTTGCCTCTGTTCTGAGCCCCAGAAGCCTCCTTCCCCGGGCCCAGTCCCTACTCGCCACACTCCCGCCCCCACAGGGCGGCGCAGGCAGTCAGGTGAGACCAGGGTGTGCGCCTCATCAATAGCAGCTAGTGAACAAACAAATCCCCTTGGAATGAACAAATCACCTTCAGGGAAGAAAAAAAGTACAAAGTTAAACCTCACCTCAAAAAAAAACCGCATCCACGTGGATTGCTAGACTCCACGTATTAATGATAAGTTGTTTCCCGCCAGTCTAATGTTTATCTTAATTTAACCAACCCCTTCCAGGAAAGGTGTGCCAATTTACAGCAGAAGGGTACCAGAGCAGCGCTTCAGATCTACGGGAGCAAACTGTTTCTGAGCACCCTAAAGAACTCCAAAAGGGCCTATTTATATAGAAATAATTGAAAATCATTCTGATGGCTTCAATAACGTAGTCCCCAAAGCCTTGGATCAGGCAACAATTTGTTAGCCTAGTTGGAGCTAAAATATGTACCTGAACGCAATAAAAGTACATTTATTTTAAAATATTCTATAACTCAGATGGGTCTGCCCTCCCCTCCCCTGCCATTAGTAGGAATTAGTGAAGTTTCACGATACTTCCAGCTACGAACAGCTTGCCCAGGTGGCCGAGGTTCACCTATAATCTTTTAATTAGATGCATCCCTCATGACCTACCCACCATCCTTCAGGGCAGTGTTGACAGCCTGTCAGCCACAGAGGGACAACCCCTAGGTTCCGCACCTAGAATCATATGGATTTCCTATGGAAATGGCTTCTGCAGTTGCAGTTAGTCAATTTAATAACCTTATTAAACATTTTAATGACTTCTCGGGCCTAATGACTATATCTAGTATGAGAGAAAACACCAGGCAGAATGGAATTAAAAATTTAAACTAGCTGATCCTCCCTGTTCTCCATGTGAAAACGGGCTTTTTAAGGGAGCATCTTTGCCTGGGGGAAATCTCATTCTTGGGTGTTCTACAGCTACCCGCTCTCTGCTTTCCATGGACCCTATTTCTGCATGAGCCCCAATCCAGGCCCAGCTTTCAGCTATTCCTAGGTCCCCTCCCATCTCTGATATGAGATGAAATCAACTTACAAATCACTGAACCTATGCAGGATACTGGCATGTGCCGGGCACAGTGCAGTTTCACATATTTTCCTTTAATCTTTACAATAACCCTAAGAACAAGTAAACCTTTTCGTCTCAGTTTTACAGATAAGAAAAATGAGGCATCTAAAGCTTCAGCAACTTGCCCAAAGTCAACTGACCAGTAAAGCGGAGCTGGATTTCAGACTCAGGTTTGCCTGGTTCAAAGCCTGTCCTTGCAACTGTGGGCTCTCTGGTGGATCCGCTGGCAACAGTAACTACAACAGGATGTCTAGGTGGATGATGGTTGCATTATTTCCGGAAGGAGTAGATTCCCTACTTGGCTATGAGATAAAATATCAGCTGAAGTAACACACTTTTGTGAAACGTGTCCCTCCCATTCCGGATACCACATGATAGTCCTGATGGCTCCTTAGGCGCCTCAGGGCATGACACTTCCTCACACGTCTCTTGTTTTTGATGACCTGGATGACTCTGAAGAGAACTAGTCAGGTGTTTAGTATAATGTCCCCTGTGAGGACGGGTCTGGTGTTTGTCTCAGGGTCAGACTGTGGTTCTCAGTGTTTGGGAGGAAAACCATAGGTGCTATGTTACGGTACCCCATCAAGGGGCCACGCTTCCCCCAGAGCTTTCTACTGTTGCTGTGAAGTCTGATCACTGGGCTGAGGCAGTGGTTGGTAACATTTCTCCACTATAAAGTCGCTCTGTTTTCATTTTTTAACAAATGTGGAGATAAATTTATGTTCACTAATTTTTCTTTTCTTAAGCTACTTCTAATTTAATCATAGTTTGCAAATGCATCTTGAAATGTATCTGAACATTAAGCTGGAAGAGTCAGATATTAAACTATAAATTCTAAGATCTCAATTTTCTAAAAATCACAGACATATATGTACAGAAAAAGACTAGAGGGAAAGAGCCTAAATTTTATTCTTTCCTTAACACTTTCCCCAAAATGTTCCACAGTGAACAAATCTTTTAAAGCCGGAAGAAGGAAAAAGAGTGGGCTGGGCCCCACGGGATTGAGGGGGTAGAGTTGTTCTTTGAGGCTGGCTCAGAAAAAACAGCCCTTGAGTAACTGTAACACAAATGCTGCGCTCAGAATCACAGCAGCATTCTCTGAAGCCTGCTGCATGCTCTGGGGTATTCCCAGCTGCTTTTCTTTTCTTACAGAAGAATGTAATTTCCCTCCTATGGAAACCATGCTTTTTTTTTTAACTTAATAACAGTGTAACATCAGAAACTAAGAACAGGAAGAGGAAGAAGGGAAAAAAGGAGAAAAAGAACAAATTCAGACTTTAGAGAGTGAAAGAGTTCAATTCCTGAGTTTTTAGTCTGTTTTGGTTCTGTGTGGTGTGTGTGTGCATGCCCGCAAGGACCAAACACAGGGCATCACCCACGCTTAGCAGGTGCTCTGCCACCGAACTAGGTCCCCAGCCCCCTGAAAGAGTGTTTTGCCTTGTTTTGTTCCCAGTGTCACAAGGCACCAGATGATACTCTTATTTATTCTTTAGAGATGTTCCTGCTTCCAACCCAGTCAGATTCAATCAGTATTCCAATGTAGCTCAGTAGTATAACTCAGTGGTAGAGCATTTGCATAACATACCTGGAATTGATCCCCAACACTGCAAAACCATAAACAGAAAGCCCCATGCTTTCCTAGAGCAAGTTAGAAACATGACCATCAGTTACTGTAAGTGCATCTTGAACATGTTACTATCACCCCTGGAGTCTATTCATCTAGAATGGTAACGTGTGCCTCTTGTCTCCCCTGCAGGGCCCTGTCTTCTCCCTCAGTGGCAGGGTCCATCCTGGCAGTGAATAGAACAATCCTGGGCCCACATGGGCCCGCTCTACAGGAATTCTCTGCTGAGAGACTGATGGATTTATTGTCACTCCGGCACCCGCGGTTGCCTGGGAGTTGCTGTTATCTCCAGTACAGGGTGTGTACATTTGGAAGGGGTAAAAAAATTCTTATTCCCAGAAGTATAAATCTCTAAATGAAGAATGTGGCCACCATGGTCTGAGAGAACAGGGGAAGCTCGCCCCCATAAATACAAACACAGACAAAAGGGGGTTCACCCACGCTTCATTCACCCACAGTGGGAGCCTCCAGTTACACCAAGAGCCAGGGAACAAGCCTGGGTCTTTATGGAGGGAGCAGTGCATGAGGTTTAGTACCCGGATGTCAGTATGTCCTGCAGGTGCAAGCTGCTTATTCACATACCACAGAACACGAGTTTCAGTGAGGCTGGGAACAAGGGCTCTTAGTGGTGCAGAGAAACAAAACTGCTCATTCTGGACATTAAAATATAAAAAGAACAAAAATGCCTGACTCAAGACACTGTCTGAATTGTGTTTCCTGTCACAGCCACCTGCCTTTCCATTTGGATTTGGGGTTCTGTCTCATTAAACACAAAAGTTGATTCAGTTGGGTCCATCTAATTATTCTTATTAAATATGTAACCATAATATTTTAATTGTAAATTAAAGTTGCATGCATGAATGAATCTGAATTCATTTTAATTTTACAATGGCCCAATGCCAAGGCCTTTTTATGGAGAAGATCCATCAGCCTGGATACTGCTCTCCTGGGAATTCAAACCAATATGCAAATGGAACATGTTTAACTAACAAGGGAGACTCTCATTCCCTTTTCTCCTCTCACTAGATTTATTACAGTAATAAAGCTGTTTTAACAAGAAACACTGCATTTTTCAAATCTAAAAATGATTTGGGAAAAAAAAAATTGCCAAACTTTTAGGGTGGCGCTACCAGTTCTATAGAACCAACATGTCGTTCCAGGCCATCTTAATCTTGAAAAGATGGCAAGTAGGTCTTAATTCACATGCCCACCTCGAGACTAATCAGTCATGTCTGCTACTTCCATGTGGAAAGTACTTACACAAACACTGTACCTTAGTCTGCATTCTAAAGCAATCAGCGATGTTGCACATGGCTCTTACTTGCATGAGTAAGAGAAACCAGACTTATTTTCCAGTAGCCAACAACCAGCCACTAGGCCACTGAAAGGCTCAATGAAACTTGCCCTAGCTGGCATTAACTGCAGAGTGTTCCACAGGTAAGCAAGGACAGAAAAGTACCTTTTATAAGCGAGGCTGTAGAAAGCCTCTTTGTGCTTCTACGCTGAGGTCTATGGAGGAGACGCTGGCCAACTGACACACTGAGAAGGCTGTGGGAAGATGTGACTGCAGTGGAGAAAGTCCAGGGACAAGAGCGCATTGAGCACTCAAGTCTCTACGTGAGCTCAGATAGAGTGAGACGTGCCCTGGTGTAGTGCCAGGGAGCCAGAGGCAAGTCCGGAGAAAGAAGCAGACTTCAGCTCTGCAGGGCCCCAAAAGCAAATGAAAGGGCTGTGACTCAGTTCTGAGAGCAGTGGATTAGGAGGAAGATCATTCTGGAGGTAGATGGACAGAGTGGGAACAAAAAGTTATGCATTTTAGTATATCCAGGATGACTGTTTATGCTACGTTTATTTCCTGCCGACAGAGGCCAACATAAATTTTTCAACATTACACTTGTATTTGCAGTATTTTTTTCCTTTTCCATAAAGGACTTTTAAGCTTAAAATTCTTTAATGCTAAAAGATCATTCAATAAATTATTTATAAGAAAGGACATTTTCAAAGTCAATACATGCTCTGCTCTCTTCATGTAGCTAGTTAAAATTAGTGTCTAGGTTTTTTTCCATTAAAATGAATTTATAATAAATCAAGTGATTAAACCAACCAACTAACAAAGAGAGCTGCTTTTTTTTTCTCAGTACTGGGTATGGGGGATTAAACACAGGGCTTTCACACTAAGTTACATGCCTAGTCTTTTTTATTTTTCATTTTGAGGCAGTATTTCACTAGGTTGCTGAGTTGCACAGCCTGGGCTTAAACTTGTGATCCTCCTGCCTCAGCTTCCCAAGTGCTGGGCTTGCAGACCTGGCTAAAATCTTCTTATCATTTAAGAAAAAGCCTTTGTTGCTTTCAGGGAAATTCATCTCATCTCCTCCACCCAGGAGGAAAACTTTTACATGTGACTTTGGAATGGTGCAGAGTGGGTGGAACCCAGTCAGGACCATTCAGCTGTGTAATGAAAAATTCACTCTACTCGAGTGAGGTTTGGACTTTGCCCTTGGCGACTGAGGCTGCTGGGTCTCTAGATCTGGAACATCCTGCCTGAATAGCCTCATTTCCCTGAGCCTTCGGGCACTGGACAGTCTAACATGACTCTCATGGGCACTTTGGGCCACACTGTGACTATTCTGTCCTCCAAAAGAAATGGAGACTGAAGTTAAAGTTAGTTAGCTGTACATTTCACATCCACAGAGTCAACCAAGCACACACCGAAAATACTGGAACAAGAAAAACTTGCCTCTGTACTGAACATGTACAGATTTTTCTCTCTGCTCCTTCTTCCCCAGACAACACAATGTAACAACTATTTACACAGCATTTACATTGCATTTGGGCATCATACTGCTGAGTTTGATGCAAATACTATGCCTTTTTCATAAAGGACTTCAGCATCTGCAGATTTGGGTATCCACAGGGGGTTCCTGGAATCCATCCCCTGTGGACACCAGCGAACAACTGTACTAGGTCAACTCCCAAAAGGAAGCCCAGGAAGTTAGGTTTGGAGGCTGGGGGTGGGGGGAAGGACACCACTGTACTCAGGAAAGCACAGCCTTTGCCAAATTGTGTGGAAAACAATCCCAGAGACCCAAGAGACAATAAACGGAGCAAAACTGACGCTTGTGGCAGTTTCCCCAGTTGTCACCCAAGAGTGTGAAAACTCAAGGAGAAGTCAAGGGAAGAGAAAGCAGACCAGAGGGAGAAGATTCCAGGCAAAGGCTGGGAAAATATGAGGCACAGGAAGAGAGGCTTTTGACAAGGAGTGGGTGGCACAGTGCTCTCCAGTTTAGTCCCTGGAACCGAAAAGTGAAGGCCACAGATGCACCTATGAAAGGGGAGTGTGCCTAAGGGAAGGTATTCTGCTTTTCCTTCAGCTCTCTCCCATAATGCAATGAGTTCATGGTTAGTGAATGATCAGTAACTTGCAGTAACTCCAAATGCATGGGTTATTTACACTCGGATTTGTGACGACATACCTCTTTTTGTTGTTCTGGAAACATCTTCAGCACAGGATGCGATCAATCTGAAAGACAAGACAGCAGCACCAGGTGACTTGGGGTCGCCACACTGCCGCGCATAAACCGCTCACAGCCCCCCGCAGCCCGGGGTCCATGTATCTCTGCTCCTCCCTTGCTCTCTTCCACAGCTGAGCAGACCGCTGGGTCACTGTGCATCTAGGGCAGTTGGATGCCGACAGGCCCTTAAACTGCGGAGCCAGGCAGTCAGGCTGCAGCTGCGGCTTAGGAAACCGGAGGAGGCTAGAGACGTGGGCAAGCAAAGGAGCCGTGAGAGTGGGCGTGGGGATGCTCACGCCAGCTGCGAGACAGATGGGAATGGAAACGACACCCAGAGAAACTCCCCACGGGGAAAAGCCCTGATAGGTTTACCAGAAGCTCCAACCTTCAAGGACAGGTCATCTTATGACATTTGAACTCTACAGACTCAAACAAAAGGTGGTAGGGCCATAGAGGGGTGACCTTGAGCTGTGACCTGCCAGTCAGTACAGCCAGCCTGTCATTTGATTGCAGGCCCTGCAAGTCCCTGGGCCTGTCCAGTTACTACAGACACTCACTGCAGTTAAACCCTGATCCCTGCCAAACAAACAAGCAAGCAAACATGCACACATACATAGAACCCCTGCTATATGCACACATATATATTCTCACAACCTCATTACAGTTATGGCCTATTTGCCTTTACTTTGCTAAGTCCAAACCCATTCCCTGGATACTTATTAGCACTCACAAGTGTTCCAAAGTCTCTATTAAATGTCTGTGGCAGTATAGAGAACACGAGGAAGTGAAACACAAGCTGCTGCCTCCAGCCCCATATGGAATCACTAACAAGATAACCCACAGTTGTCCCCAGAGAGCATTTCTGCAGAGGGCAGAAATCACACTGTGAGCAGCAGACAGCAGGTTTCCAAGGGGCAGTTCCCTCCACATGGAGAGGTGGGGGGCTTCACAGAGAAGGCAGGGGAGGTGGGGGAATCTCACCACTCAAAAATGAGAGGTACTGCTGGGGTAACAGGTGTGTGACAATGACAAGCACAAGTGACAAAAACTTTGACACATAGTGAAGAGATGCCAGCTCAACTGAGGGACAGAGTTTTTGGAGGGTGTGGCTGAATTGTGGTGGCCAAAAAGACATGTCCACATCCACTTCCTGGGACCTGGGGGAATTTATTTGGAAAAGGGGTCTTTGGAAATGTAGTTAAATTAAAGCTCTCCAAATGAGATCATCCTAGAATACTGGAGTAGACCCCAAATCCAATGATAGAGTCTTTATTTAAAAAAGAAAGAAGAGGAGAACACCATGGAGGCAGAGAAGGAGTGACAGGCCACAAGCCACAGGACACAAGAAACTAGAAGAGGCCAGGAGGGAGCCTCCCCACAAGCCTCTAGAGGGAGCGCGGCCGTCCTGACACCTTGACATTGGGCCATTCATCTCTAGAACTGTGACAGAATAAAGTTTTGTTATTTTAAGGACCAAGTTTACGGTAATACAGGAAGCTAATACAGAAGGGATCTGTGGGGCGTAGGTGGGAAAGACATGCTGGGGTTGCAACTGGGGACGGGGTAAGCTCTGTGTGCCTTCATGCACTCAGCCAGTCAGTGCTGATGGAGCAACTGCCAGGAGTCACTGCTGAGGACATACAGGGGTCCCACGTGGGACAGCTGTGGAGCACAGGGCAGGCTCAGAGCTTTGGAGATGGCTTCACAACTGCAGTGTGGGGATGACATGAAAGCACAGAGCACCCTGCGACAGGATTGGAAGAACATGCCGTGTCCATGAGGCTTGAAGCCATTACACCCAATGAAGTAAGACTGTCACGAAAACAAACACTGCACTAAGTGCCTACAGTAGTCAAACCTACAGACAGAGGAGAATGGTGGTGTCCAAGGCTGGAGGGGGACAGGGATGGGATGTTGGTTGGTGTTCCAGTTTCAGTTTTACAAGAAGAACAGTTCTAGAGACTGGTTGTACAGCAGCGTGATTGTACCTAGCATTATTCAACTGCATACCCATGAATAGTTAAGATAGTACGTTTTATGTTATGTGTATTTTACCACAACTTTTAAAAAAAAATTTTAAAGAATGGAAGTACTCAGGAGGAAGGAGGCTTTCCTGAGACAGCAGCAATGAAGGTGGGGGCCCAAGAGACAGTGTCTTAGTCAAGAATGCAAAAGGAGGGAGACCCGTTAGGCTGAGGGGTTGACGTGAGCAGGGGCAGAGGCTGGAAGGAGGTGCAGCTCGGGTGCCGCATCACCAAGAAGCCCTGCATCAGACCAAGGTGGGACAGTGGGTTCTACCTTCCCATGACCTGTGCTCCATACAAAGCACATGCTGCATATCGCTGAGCCTCTGCCCAACTGGATCCTGTCACACTCCACTGTGGGACGATTGTGTTTGCAAAGCATCAGTCACTCTGCTCCTGTCCTGTCACAATTCTGCCTCCGAAGAGGGCTACTGCTAGAGTTTGGAGTTTAAGTGTCCCCAAAGGTCCATATGCTGATAACTGGGTTCCCAGCCCGTGGCATGGGGGTTGGGCGGACTGGAACCTTTACAAGGTACTAGCTTCAAGCCTCAGATGGCTGGGGTGCCAGCAGTCAAGGCATTCTGTGATTTCCAGTGAGAACATAAAATGAAAGTAGGGGAACTAGAGGGGCTTACAATTCACCCTAAATGGTTTGGTTTGATGTGGCTTTTTGTAAATGGCTCTTACCATCTCCCATGCCCACCGCTTTTGTGATGTTCCCTGGGCTAGCAGAAAAGGGTGGCCCCCCCTACAAGGGACTTCTCCCTAATTTTAGGAAGCACTACACACAAATCCTCAACCAAAAGTAGATACAAGTGAATGTTACAAAACCTAAACTCACAATTTTTACTCTCCTTTTTTTTGGTACCAGAAATCGAACTCAGGACCTTGCATTTGCCAGGCAGGTGCTTCTGCCACTGAGCTAAATCCCTGACCCTAAAACTGTGACTGGGATCATCTGGGATCATCACAGTGTTTTTAAAATGCTTTCAGTCACTCAAGCTAAAATCCCACCGGTTTTGCTTCCTTCCTTTCTCACCCTTTCCCAATCCAACTGGCCAGTACGCCTCCACAGTCCTCTCTCCTAACGCTTCCTAAGTCCACTCCCTTCTCTCAGCCTCCGATATCACTAGCCTGGTCAAGCCCTCATCACTTCTCTTCTGGACTGTGATTTGTTTAAGGCCTTCCCATTAACTAAGTACAACGTGTCCCATGGAGAGGCCATAGTGATAAATAACCGCACCTGATGCCTCAGCATTTATCACAGTTTTACATTTAACACAGTGTTAGGTTTTTGTTTGGCTTGGTTTGATTTGGTTTGATTTGGGTTTGGGGTTTTTTTGTTTTTTTGAGACAAGGCCTTGCTATGTATCCCAGGCTGGCTTCAAACTCTCAATGACCCTCCCGCCTCAACCTCTGGAATTCTGGGATTACAGATGTGAGACACCAGGCTCAGTCCACAGTTTTAGTTTTAAAAGACTACTTATATTATTTTTAACATAATCTTGTTTCACAATATATTTTGGGTACCCAGAATCAAACTCAGGACCTTGTGCTTGCCAGGCAGGCAATATGCCCCTGAGCTATATCCCCAGCCCATTTCATAATATTTTAAATGTGAGCCAATAGAACTGCCCTCCGTAGGTCTATTACAAAGCTACACATGAGTCACTAAAATATAAATTTATATGTCTGGTAAGTTTTACTAGGAAAAAACCTTAAAAGGTGGATCCCCAAAAACTAACTTTTAATATTACTTTGGAGCAGGTAAAAAAGAACAGGCCTATCAAGCCATCTATGAAAGCCATCTGGGTATTTGAACCTACTAGGATTTAACTTTATCAGTTACAGGAAAGGCCTCCTGAAGGTCTGTCAATCCCTATTCTAGATTCCTAAGGAAAATTCAGGGGTAGAAAAGCATCCTCCAAGGTCAATGTCCTCACTGCTTTGTACAACTCCCAAATAGAAGAAAACATTTTAACAGCATGAGTCATACGAGGGTTCCTAAATGCCACTCAGGCCCCTTTAAGGGCTCACAGCAAAAGAGGAAAAAGAAAATGCATTAAACTCCACCTTAAAGCTAAAACCTTGACGTAAAGGACTTTCCTTTATTCTGCAGTTATATTTGCCCTATTTTGGGGATAACAAAATAGTCTTTCTCTTATAAAAAGACAGAATATATGTGATGAAGGTAGAGATTTTTATGTCTTTTATATAAAAAGCAAGAAATCAGCAATCTTGTGCAAGACCCCCAACCTTCTTTTTTAAATTTTAGCAACACAAGAATTCCACAATCCCTAAGCCAGGCATGGTAAAGTACACCTGTGATCTCCACACACATCCCTGTCTCAAAATTTTAGAAAAAGACTTTTAAAAGGGGAGGAGGTGCTAGCTAAGGGCAAAGGCCCTAGGCTCAATTCCCAGTCCTATAGGAAAAAAAAAAAAAAAAAAAAAGAATTCCATAATTCTGAGTGCCACTCATCTCAGCATTCCCAAATCCTCTCCCAAGTATGGACCCTCCAAGAGTTTGCTGGGGTCCTCAATGTCCTGCCAACTCCAGCCTGGTAGTACCGGCTGCCTGGAATGTTAAGGAGGATCACAAGGCATTGCCTGGCTCAGTGGGGAAGGGGCAAGATCAGTCAGCTAGCACTGTTTTGCATGGCATGGACGAAATTAAGTGGGACAGTGACACAGGAATGCATCTGATAAGCACCAGCCCCTGGTTTAAGACTTGCCAGAGCCCATTACTGAAACTACTTGGTAGAGTGTAAGTGAAAAATCTAATGGCTGGCGAAGCCCTTTAATATACCATTGCTAAACACAGGAAAGGAAAGACAGTGAAATCAGGAAGGTGCCCACTGGTTAGCAGGGCTCGCTCACTACCTCCTGGGCCGTGATTCATTCCTGCCTCATCAAAACCTCAGCAAGCTGTGAATGCTGAATCTCCTAATTCAAGGGTCTGCAATACCCCTGAGAAGGGCATTTGGGCAAGGTAGGCTGGCCAGGAAAGGGCAGCAGAAAAGATTCAAAGAACTGACCGGTGGGAGTCTTTTTCAAAGAAATCTACCCTTGTGATTGCACACCAGCAATTCAAAGTCCAAAGGTAAGAAAATACAAAGGGAAAACAAACATCAAGCAGTAGAACAAAAACCCAGACTGGCTTTACTCTAGGAACAGAAATGACAAAGCAGTGCTCTCTGCAAACACATACGGACTGAAGCAACACCCAAAGTCAGCAAACTGTGCCTTCGTCATTCTGAAAAGCCTCCAGTTTTAGGAAGTCCTCGTCCCCATTGAATAGCCCTGTGTGGGCACTGGCTCTGCTGCGTGCTGCTCTGCCTGCTTTATGGAAAGAGGAAATGAGCACAGAAGGCAAGATCTCATCTGAGACGGGCCAGTATTCAAACTTCCACCTTCTCAAGATTTTGAAATCTGGAGCTCACACACCCTTACTTCTGGGAAGGAATCCTTCAGAAAGACCTGCCCCAGGGACAAAGCCACAGGTGTAAGGCTGCTCACTGTACCCCTGTTCTTAAGTGATGAAGTTGAGACAACTCACATGCCTGTTATTAAGGAAATGATTACATAAGGTGGGACGCATTCACGGAATACATACCTTATAGTTCAAAAGAAAGAGATGGGTCTGTAAGTGCTGAAACGGGGAAGTGTCCACGATACACAAAGTAGAAAGAGCAAATTGCTGAACAATCCATACTGTGATTCCATTGTGTGTGTGTGCATAATATGGCTGTATACACACATATGAGCATATAGATTTCACAAATAAAAGGATTCCAGAAGGATATATGTCAAGGTGAAAAGAACCTGGGAGAAAGGAGCGGTCTTTATTTTTATTTTGTATACTCCTGGATTGTTAACCTTTTAAAATGCATCACTTCAAATACCACACACATATAAGCACATAGGTAAGTAAGAGCCATCTTTACTCCTCTTTGGCTGACAGGAAAAACCAACCACTATGACTTCCGGGAAGATGGCGACCGGGTAGGCAGCAGAGAGAGAACCGCCCAGAGGATTACCACCCAAACAATGAAATATAGCAATATGAAGACAGAAATGAGGACTTCCGGGAAGAAGACGACCAGCCGAGAGAGCGAGTGCGGAGGGAAGAACGGCTTCAGCTCCTGAACCCGACAGAGAACGCGCTACTGGGACAAACTGCGCCAAACCGGGCAGCGCTCCGGGATCCCGCTCAGAACCCCACC